>SSHR01000081.1:0-62923 GCA_006518225.1 Fusarium neocosmosporiellum | reverse complement strand
GCCTCGGCTTAAGACCGCACGTGTAGATGGATAATGGAAAATGTCCCCCCTGGGGCTAGTGTAGGCGGGCTCAGTGATGAGAGTGATATCCCCGTAGGCCCGGTGAGTCTCCGGGTTGTCCCGATCTGGATGGCCCGGCTGGCCGGGTATCCACCGCGGTGTGGAGGGCATGGCATTTGGAATTATGGCAGTATGTACCTTGCCCTGGCAGGTGTGTACATGCCGGATGATATCCGTGGTTGTTGGTTTGAAAGGTAGTAATACAAAGGCCACAAGCTCAGCCTCTCTTCCATCGGGCGGTTATTTTCGCTTCAACAGGAAGACCACCCAGGGAGGAAAAAGAGTAAAGGGCCATATTTAGAATCCGATGGCGCGGTACTAGTCGTCTCGGGCCGCAGCAGCCTCCTTCTTGGACTTGCGCACGCTGGGCGTTCCGTCGACTTCGCTCTTGCGCTTCTTCTTACTTGGTCGTGTCGACGAACCGCGAGGTTTGTAGCCGGTATCGTCATCGTTCCTCTTGCGCTTGCCTCTGCCCACGGGTGTTGAAGCAAAGTCGGGGTCCTCGTCCATGCTAGCGTCCCAGTCGCCGCGATCTGCTGCCGCTGCGGCACGGGCTGCGGCGCTGACACGTTTACCTCTTGTGCTCGCCCGGCCGCCGCGCTCACCCCGAGTGCCTCGTGTCTTACGTCCCCCGGTGTGACCGCCTTCGCCATCATCAGCATCGCCGTGAGATTCGCCGTCCTGGAGGAAGATCTTGGGGGCATGTTTGCGCAGCCAGTTTGTTACGCTGGTTGGGTTCTTCAGATGTGGGTTCGTAGGCTGGTGTGTGTTTGGATGCGCGCGGGGAGCAAGCGTTGGGATGTTTGATTCTGGATCGATGCTGGTATCGAGCTCGTAGATATGGTTGTCAATGTCGTCTGCAGACAGAAAATCGGAAGGATGCGATTCGCCTTCAGGGGCCTTCAGCTCGTTGATGATGGCTGGTAGGGTTTCCTTGGCGTTGTTGTATGATGAGTGCGGCACGCCATTGATGAGATCCTCGAGTTTCTTTCCTGGCTTTTCCTTTCGGACCGCATGGTCTCGATCCAGGGGCAGTACTAATGCCTTTGGGTCAGACGAGGGCTCGAGCGAGAGGTCGATCTGCTTTTCGGGGGGGATTTGAGGCGAGTTGTTGATCTCGAGTAATATGTCCAATAGGCGGCTGGCAAAGAAGAAAAGGGATAGGTCAGCGATGATGCGCGCAAGGCTGAGGGTTGTTGAGTGATGACCTACTCATTCTCCACGGCCAGGCGCTTCACGAGCGCAGCCGCCTTGTCCTCCTGCTTGTGTAGCTCCTCGCCGTCATGCATCTTCTGATCAAAGACGATGCGCATCTTTCTATACTTCTTCTTGTACGACTTGTAGCCGGCGCGATGGCGGGTGCCGCCCTCGGCCTTGACGGGGGCCTCGTCCATGATGAGGGTGAGCGGCTCGGAGGACGCGACCGGGATGGAGAAAACGCGACGTCTCAATGGAGATGGTGTTGGAAGGTGTCTTTGGACGCGTGGAGGCTGGATGGTGCACTCGAGTTGGCGATGCACTAAATGCTGATGAGAAGCAATGGAGGAGAGAAGGGTTTGCCAGCAATCGAGATTTGGGGGCGCCTTCGCACTGGCTCTGGCACTGGCACCTGAGGTGTTGTTCTCGGATCGGTACGTAACTTTCACTGAAGCAGCCGCAAGGGCACCCTGCCTCTGGGTCCTTCCAATTGGTGAGGTCTGGATGGAGTCAGGGCGATCCAACGAGCCGACCTCGGATCATCATTTTCCCGAAATGGTCAAAGAATCACCTTAGGGAGGTAGGCTTCATAGCACGGAGTAAGTCATGTTGCGAAAGCGAACATTGCCTTGAGCTCAAATTTCCAATGGATTTTCTGCACCATTGAATCATTTCACGATTCAAAGGCTCCAAGCTACATGCGCAGTCACACCGACCATACACATCTCCCCAAGACAGGAGTCATTAATCTATTCTCAAACACTCAGGAGTATCACGATGCCACCTCCTTTCCTAACCTGTCCAGCTCTTGTGCAATGAATTCTGCGGCATTCACCATCTCAGTGCTGCCATAAACGACCCTCTTCTTGGCCTTGTCTCCTCCAGCTCGGCTCACCCACTCTTGCAAGTTTCCATATTCGTCCATGCTTCCACCGCCAACGGTAAACACTACTGCCTCGCTAAATCCTTGTCGACGCTGACCAAAGCTGGCCGTCTGTCCGGGTGCTTGCGACCCTGGCATACCACCTGGTGTGCTAGCTCCCGCCCCGGAGCGCACCGCACTTGGAGGAGGCATGGTACCCCGAGCGTTGGCGGATCGAGGATCAAAGTAGAGGTAGTGCTCCGTCTTGGCGATCGCAGACGAAGAAGCCGATGAAGGATCCATAATCGACTCAACAATCTTGGTGACAGTAAAATCACGATCAGCAGGAAGGAAGTTCTTCACGCCGCTGATGAGACTCTCAAAGTTGGACGACAAACCGGTGGGTACTCCAGACTCCTTGAGGCGATCAGTGAGGCGGGATGACATGGATGAGAATCGCCCAAAGAGATCTGACGATTGAGCTGGCTGAGTTGTGTTGTTGATGGTTGTCAGTTGTGTCATCTTGGTGGTCGCGCGAACCCTGGTTATCTGTTAGCAAGTGTGAATGAAGAAGCTGAACCAGAAATCCTTACTGTCGGACGTAGGGCAGACATGACACATCTGCGCCTGCTTCTGCGAGAGCCTTCTCCAGGCCTTCAAACTCCACTCGGCCGACCTCCTGTTCGGTGCTCAGGAACCAGATGATGAACAGTCGCAGCTTGTCGACAGGGTTGGTGCCCTTGTTGTCATCCTTAATGATCTCCATGATCTGGGCTTTGGTCTGCTTGACAATATTCTCCTCGAGTTGGAAGTAGTTGTCCAGTTGACGGTCCTTGATACCTGTCAACAAGGCTGCCAGGATGTTCATGTGCATGTCGAGGATGCCCTTGCGCTCTCTCATCTCGGGAAGCAACGTTATCGCCGCCTTGAGGTGTTGGGCGCTTGCGCTTGTATCGTTCTGGAGGTCCTCCAGATCGGTCACACCAGTCTTTTTCGTAATCGAAGCCGTATCCTCTTTATACTTGGTTAATTCGGCGTCAATGTCCTCTGCCACCTGTGGGAACGGGCTGCCAGCGTTCTTGGCCCAGAAAAAGTCGTTTGCGGTCAAGTCGTAGCCCTTTTTCGATGTGCCTCGCGCTGGGTTTCCCTCTTCCACCGGAGCCTCGATCGTGATTCGGTTCAGCTTCATGTTAAGAACATCATGAACCAAGGACTGATAGGTCCAAGAATGCGACAGCATGGGTATCAGGTCAACATTGCGGTCTAGGAGAATCAGGACGGGTCGGGAGGAAGGTGTGCCAGAGGATGCGGTTGGTCGAGGGCCCGAGAATAGGTTGTCCTTGGAGTTGAGGATGTGATCTCGAAGCTTGCGGTCGAGTCGCGCAGCGACCATCTCCGCTGCGGCGCCCTTGGGGCATCGAATGATTGGGATAACGCCTGCAAAGACAATCAGCTTCTTACACGGCAACCATGTTTGCCAAGTGTCATACCCATAGTAACAACAACACTGAAGAGTCCGCTCACGATCCTATCCACCACGCGGTCAAGCTCGGCATCACTTGTTGCTGCACTATTCAAAGCCCAATACGTGTGCTCGTTCTGCATTCCCAAGCTAAACAGGTCCGGCTCGGCAACGATGAAGTTGAGATATTGATCGAACAGCTGGGAGATGTGCTCTGAAGTTCCCGCGGCTGCCGTCTGTGTCGCAAAGTCCTCGAGAAGGACGCGGGGCAGGGAGGAGAGGAAGTTGATGTAGGCTGGCGAGTACAGTCCCTTTTGCAAGTCCGAAGTGATGGCCTCGAGGTTCTTCGCATTCGGTTCGAGAAGATAGATGACGGGGACGTCTGGGATCGGGTGTCTGGAGCCGCCAATGTGCCTGCGCATGATGTTAGTTGATTGCCCAAGAATGCGCTTGACTGACCTACATGTGCATGGTCACACCCATTGACCGCAAGTCACTGACACGCATCACACTGCTGATGACATCTCGGCCTAGGTCATCAAACACCAACACCTTCCAGATGGGGTTGCCGTCGGCGTCGAGGATAGGAGCGACGGGAGCAAGCAGACCGTTTGCGAGCGCTTCGTCGGCTTCGGCAGACTCAACCGTCTCGTTGAGGTTGAGGATCTTCTTGAGAGAAGCTAAGAATATTGTCAATAAAAGGAATAAAGTTTTGAGTATATCGCAGCAAACCTATTTGGCGATCGCGCAGGGAGTTCCCCTTGGTGGCCATGGTGGCAGATGACGTCGGCGAAGTTGGAGCTCAAAGCGGTGATGATAGTGGGATGCGCAGTTCAGGAGCTGTCCTGACAAGGGCGAAGATATTGGCCACCCTAATGTCAAGGGGGTGCGCAAAAAAGCAATGAGGAAACTTCGACCCTATGCAGACGAAAAGCTTACTCGCAAAGCGCCAAGCCGAATCCTCACGTCAAGGGCCGTGTTGTTCTAATGCCAGCTTGAGGCCACGATACCGTAGGTTGCCAGGCGCTCAGTTGATAGCTCCTCGACGGCGCGCAAGCTGGAGCACGGACCGATTCAAGGGCCGACGGTTGGGGCAGAGGCAGGCACTTCGAACTTCCAGGGGAGAAGGCGCGGCCTGTCCGTTCGCCGTGCTTGAGACACGAGTGGGGCCATGCCTGAGACCAAATGGTTGTGTGTGCCTGAGAAATGGGGCCATCATCCAACACGTCTTGGTCCTCAGTTGCGAAGCCGCCTGGACTTCTTTTTCTACCTGCTCTCGACGACACTCCATCAACATCCGCACGCCGGCATCACTCATCGCGACAGCACGCAGCGTCGGCGCTCGGCAGACAAACTGCGCCGGTAGATACTGGTGGCGCTTAAGATTTCGATTCGATTCTTCCGCGTTCACGTCCTCCATCTGGCCTGCGTCTGCGTCCGATCCAACTGTCTGCCTGCACATTGCTCTGGCGGACCTCGGCGTGTCGCCCTTGTGCTATCCATCATTTGCCTCCCCGACAGGACACGCCTACGGTTCGATAATGTTGTAAGCGGCGAGCGACTTGCGCAATATACAGATGGGACAGGTTTTCTCTGCACCTCGCGGGTAGGAAGACGGATCAAGTTGCTCACGGAATCGAATCCTTTGTCTGAATCACAGGGTATGCCCAATCCTTAACCCCATCCCCCCTTCCCCTCCACAACACGCTCAATCACCTCTGTCGCGTCATTTCTTCGCGGCTCGTTGCGCCATCATCATGAATCAAAGCAGCAGCATTGTATCTGTGATTTCTCTATGAAGAATGGAATCAACCACTCGGAATCTGCAGCATTTAAAATTGCAAGATGAGGAGCTGGTGACCACCGCCGTGGAGACTCGCTTTGGAGATAAAGGCTTCTCAGCGCCGTCTTCGCCTTTGCAGCAGCAGAGAGCTGAGCTGCGGCGGTTGGGTAACCATGACTTCCAGGCTTGAGCGCAGTGACGAAATCCAGGTATCTGCAATCTGGCGAACCTAGATGCGAACGCGCACCTAAGCCGCGGGCGAGTGTTTGATAAAAAGAGGGCATCCAGAGTCGGGAAAAAGCACGTCAGCCATTGAGCGAGCGTCCTTCTGCGACGTTGCAGGCCTTGGTCGGGCGACCTGGTGCAGGGGGCCGGGTGATAACATTCAGGTTGCCAGCACCACCAGACCGGCCAAGGCCGCGACAGTCTCGCAGGCAGGCTCAGCAGCAGGGACTACGCTAAATGGAGGCGCACGCATCCAGAGATCAGTGGCCCCACCACCAGGAATCTTTCTACAATTCCTCGCCTCGACGAGCGAGGCAATTCCATCGCCACAAGAAGCAAAGCCCTGTCGACAAAAGCCAGCTCATTAATTTGGCATCCATTCCGTCTTCTGGGGGTTCTTTGTCGCTCAAATGGCTGCGCTCAAGCCTTTGTCCGACCGTGGTTCAGGATGGTCCAGCATTTGTTGGCGGTCTCTGCTGGTGGTCCTTTATTCATTCGCTCGCTCGCACTCTTAACTATCGACAGGAATCCAGTTCTACAATATTCATCATTTTGATACAACAATCATTTTTCATATCCCCACCACCACTCATTTATTGTTTTACCAGACTCGCTGATGGTTTGCCTTTGCTTTCAACAGATTCATTGCCTTTTTCAACACTTCCCGCCTAGACCCTTGTCATCGCTCCCGTTGCCGCCTAGCGTCTTTTTATGGTGGGTAACCTGCAGCCATTGGTAGCCGGAAATCCTCCGCTAACAGGAGAAGCCCACCCCAGGTCTCCCTGCAGCGAATCTCTGTGTGTCAGTACTTTCTCCTCCCGTCTCCTGATCAACAGCCACTGGCTGTAAACATGTCTACATCAACGCCTATCCAAGCCCACTACACCCTTTGCATCTTGCTGAACCGGGTCTCTCCCGCATTACATCCATCGCTCGCTTTCGTCCACGCATCCACACAATCTGCCCATAGCGATGATCGCTAACAACATGCGTTAGCCTCTATAACTGCCCATTAATTGATCTTTGAGGCTGCGTTGCTGCCGTGGCGGCTGCCGCCTCAATTATCGCTCTATTGCAAGATGCAATCCTGGTCTAACAATGGCCAGAATGGCACTGATGAGACGCAGCAATGGCATAATAACTATGCCTTCACTGGTCAAAATGGTCAATTTGATCCTCACCAGGCTTGGTCTCAGCCCATGACTGATCATCAAGCTGCGTACTCTCACATCAACCCTCAGGATGCCTCTCCACCCAACTTTTTCGACTCTGACCAGAACAACTCGTTTCTCACCAGTGGTCTTCATGGGTCACAACCGAACCAAGGCAATTATCATACAGGGCATGATTCGCTGGGATTGAACCAGCAGTTCTCGCAGCCCTCTCAAGATGTGATGGATCCAGCCTTCAGCGATATCCATTCAGATCTGTATGGCCAACATGGCAAGATTGACTTGGACAATGCCATGACTGGCGTTGGCCAGCTTTCGGGCCATCCTCATTCTTCCACATTTTCCTATGGTCTAGTTCAACCCAACGAACCCTCCTTCGAGTCCCCGATACAGCAGTATTCTCAGCCTCACGTAATACCTCAACCGAACCGACAACAAAGTCATACTCCTGTTCAGCAGTTTGAGGGTCTTCCTGGCACTTTCACCCATGGCCATGGTTTCAGCCGACCACCTCAGCAGTCTCCTGTCCAAAACCAGCAGCCATATAGCCAAGCTGCATTCTCTCCTCCAGTGAATGGCCAGACTCCTCAACCTCAATCAAACGAACAACTCAATTTTCAACAATCTCATCAACAGGCACACCAGCAGCCACATCAGCCCCAGCAGCAACAAACACAGCAGCCTCAACCATACTCTCAGGCACAATATGCTCCTAAACAGCCCCTTGCCTATTCGCAGACCACTCAACCGATGCCAAACCAAAACTTCCAGCAGCCTGTGCATCAACAACAACCGCCCTTCATGACCAACTCTTCACCACCACCTGCTGCAACCCCCCAGTACATGATGCAACAGGCGGTCGTTGATCAAGACGCAGGCGTCTCTCAGCCCAACGTGGCCGAACCTCCTGCAAAGAAGAGGAAGCGGGCAGTTAAGAGCGCCCCCGAAACGCCAACGCCCGAGCCTGCAACGATCCACGCCGACTCGCCTGTTGGATCCCCTGCTCTGAAGGTGGATGATATCGACACACTGGCAGCACCAACACCCTCGCCTGAAGATGCGCAGCTGATTGCCCAGTTCAACAAACGCCCCAAGGCCGCCCAAGCGAAGCATCCCGCCATCAAGGGCCTCCCGTATCTAATCTATGATGGAACAACCAAGCTTCCCGCTCCCAAAAGCTACGACAAGCTTGCCCCACTTGTCGCTCTCCCCGCTCGTAGCGGAAGACAAATGGTTCCCGAGCTTGGCTACAGCCTCCCTTGTGAGGTTCAGGGTCGGTTCACAAGCCAATATCGTCCTTCTCCTGATAAGGGTGGGCTGGATGAGAGGCGGATCGAGGCCAAGGTATTGTTGGATGACTTCGATCGCGCTATGAAGGGGCTTGGTAAACGACGTCCCAAGTATACCGAGTACCCTCATGCTTTCAAAGAGCAGCTCAAGTCGGACGAAGCTTCTAAGAACAAGGCGGAGAAGAAGGCAAAGAGGGAACTGGAGGAGGTGCGCAACAAACCAGTAAGTCCAGGGCTGCATCCTATATTAAAAGACTTTCATCTAACAATATTCAGATCCGCTCTGCTGCTCGTCCGACAGACCCTGCTGATGCTGCTGCATGGGACACCATTGGGATAGTTCACGTAGAGCAGTCTGTTGCAAGGACGAATGCGCTCATCGCAGGCCGTGTGCAACAAGCTGGCGAATACTTTATCAAGCTCCGTGCTGAGATGAATCGCGCCAAGCAGGAGCTTGACCAAGCCATCAAGGACAAGGAGTCCGACTCTGAGATTTCAAAGTTCCGACAGGAGTTTGAGAGAAAGAAGGAGATTCTCTATCGAGCTTTGGATGCTACTATCGAGCATGCGGACGACGCGGTTCTGGATAACCTCGGCGGCCACCAGAAGTTGGTTCTGAGTCTGGTGAATGCATTGATCATGTGTATCAAATCGAGTGACTTCTCTGGGAAATTCCCAAAGATCGTCCTCGAGCTTTTTACCCATTTTCCCATGACGAAGAAGATCGCCGAAACAACAAACTTTGAGACGGTGAGGAAAAGGTTTGCCGACAAGGGCGATGCCGAAGTCAAGGAGCTCACCCAGGAGATATCTGCCAAGGTCAAGAAGCTCAAGGCCACCGAACCAGAGACGACCACCGGCTACACGGGAACCTCGGCTGCCAGCAGAGCAAAGTCCAGCTCCAAGTCTGGGAATGATCACTCTGCCAAGCGTGGCCGGGACGAAGAGGCCGACACACGGACTGTGAAGAAGATTGCGATAGAATCAAGCGGCAACTCTCTTAGTAGGAAGCTTGCGCAGCCTAAGATTCAACTTCAATCAGCATCCAAGACAACTGCGGCGAAAGCGGCAGCTGCTTCTATCCTGCCTGGCAAATCCAGGCCCGTGGCCAAGTCTACACCGAAGCCTGAGCCCAAGGCAGAGAATAAATCAGCGTCGGACGACAAGCCCAAGACAGCTCCCAAGACGTCACGCAGCGAGCCCAAACCCCATATGCCGCAGAACAGCTCGTCGTCGGCAGCGAGCTCCTTGTCATCTGGCATTGCCTCGCTTCTTGATTCAATCAATGCTCCCAAGGCTGACTCTCCGGCTGCTCCCAAAGAAACCAATGGTCCTGAAACGTCTGAGACGCCGGAAGAAAAGGCCAAGCGTCTTCGCAAGGAAGCTCGCCGCAAGCTCCGGGTCAGCTGGAAGCCTGAGAGTGAACTTATTCAGGTCAAAATTTTCCACAAGGAGGATGCTGAGGATGAAGGCAGAGAGGTCAACATGATTCGCGACGCTGGTGATGACCGGTCTGAAGGAATGGTCCTCAAGCAACGTGCAAACGTGGATGATGAGGATGACGACGATGATATTCCTTATCAGCCTTGGGTCGGACCCGTTGCGACCGACTTCTCGAGACTACCAGATGATACCCGAAACAAGAACTTTGTTAATCGGGGAGGAAACGTCACCTTTACCACAGACGAGCAGCAGCGCATCGCAGAGAGGGAACAGCGTGAACTCATGGCCATCTACACTGATCCGGACGACATCCCACCAACACCCAAGTCTCCCCCACCGGAGATGGTTGCGAGTAGTGACCGGAAAACTCAGTACTTGCCGGATGATGCCAAGTTTCAAGAGGTTCAACTTCGGTGGCGCGATGAGCAGCAAATGGGGGTTGACGGGGCTCTGTACTCGGCAATCCAGCGTATCGATGCGAAGGAGAACCCGTCAAACCGCCTTGACTCGATCTTGGGCCGCCTCCGAGGCGCGCCTTCAGCTCCCTCGTCGTCTTCACAGTCTGGTTCCTTGCCCCAGCAGAGCCATGGCACCGCGAATGACAATCTGCCTATTGTCGCCGGTAATGCAGCTGCAGAACAGGTTCTTACCCTGCTCAGATCCGACAAAGTTAAGAACTGGCGGGATCCTGCTCCAGCTACGACCGATGTTTGGCGTGCTTACCATTACGCTGATACAGCTACTCGTCTTTGTGGAGGTGCTATTGAAGGCGTAGCTAAGAACTTGGCCAACAAACCAGCTCCAGCCACATCTCCTCCAGAGTGGATTCTACATGATCAAGAAAAGGTTCGCGAGTGGCAGATGGGTTATAACAAAGAGATGATGGCGCGACAAAAGAGAGCGGACGAAGAACGAGCCAGAGCCGAAGCTGAAGCCAACGCTCTGCGGACCACTGCAGCAAGCACTACACCCAGCCAACCTCCGGCCAACCCCCAGGACTGGGCAGCTTACTATGCGCAACAGCAAGCATATGCCCCCTATATGGCTCTGCTGCAGCAGATGTCTGGTGGTCAGCAACCGGCTCAGCAGCAAGCCAGTGCAACGCCCCAACAGCAGGGGCAGATTCCTGACAGCCAGCTCCAATCTATCTTGGCGGCTATCAACCAGCCATCTCAGCAGCCGGCGCAAGCCCCAGCCTCGAATTCGGCTTCGTATTTGAATCCGAACGATCCATCTTACCAGCAGTACATGATGCTCAGTCAGATGGCCCAAGGACAACAAGCTGCTCCCCCCGCGCCTCCAGCAGCGGAACGGGACTGGGAGCGGGATAGAGATCGAGACCGAGAACGCGATAGAGATCGGGATAGGGAGTGGGACCGAGACAGAGACCGCATGCACGACAGGGACCGCGACCATGACCGTAGCCGTGATGATCACCACGGAGGCAGGGGTGAGCGCGAAGGGAAAGAAGGCCGAAGAAAGCGAGGCACGCTGCCGCCGCACAAACCCGCAAACAAAGCACTAATTGGGACGAAGCCTTGCACATTCTGGCAGCAGGGCAAATGCGCCAGGGGAGACAAGTGCACGTTTAGACACGACTGAACAGAAGCACTGTGGCTTCAACTCGCCTGTGATGGTCGTCTGGCGAGACATGTATTTGAGGTTTGGGAAGAGGAACACGGTGTATATTATTGTAAACAAAACTCGCATGAACTCCATATCGATAACCCGGTGATAGGGGGCTGAATGGTTTCTACTACATTGGCGCCTTGGGCGCTTTACGGAGAATAGACGTTTCTATGTTACCTACGTATTCTGAGCTGACATTGTCGTGCATGTGTCTTTAAAGGATGTTTTCATGGGGAAACGAGCAGCAAACTGTGCGGCGCAGATTTTGATTGAGTCGATCAATGGTAACCATCTAACTTTTTAAACGATTTGGTATTCATGTTGGGATCTGCTGGTTTACTCAGCAGCAGCCATCTCTGTGTCACCCTCGCCCGCTCTCTTGACCAGACCACGCAGGCTCAGGTCATAGACGACGTCCTCAACCCTCTTGACGTCATACTTGACGGCATCTGCGCGCTTGCGCAGAATGTCGTTCTTGAGGTTCAGCAGCTGGAACCCAGCGAACAGATCCTTGATGAACCCGCTAATAACGAGGGGCAGCTCAAAGTCGCCGTGGGTGACGGCGTTGGGGGCCAGACGGGCGAGCTCGTTAGTCAGGTCCGTCAGGGAGAGGAGGTACTCTTCAATGGTGAGGTGGAAGGCATCGCGGTCCTTCAGGTTGGTTGGGACTGTGGGAGGTCAGCTTGGAGTTTCTTCGTTTGTATGTGGATGGGTGGTGGGACCTTGGAAGACGGCGCCGACTTGCTCGAGCGTGAGGAGACGGCCGAGGGAGGCGGGCTGTGAGTCTGAGCCTAGGCCACCGAGCCAGGCAGTGTAGACGACGGTGCCGATGGCGTTTTGGACGGTTCTAGCCCACTTGCCGTTGTACCTGGGCGGTTGGGTCAGATTTTGATGCTTCTCGGCCGGTAGTCCAGACAAACGTACTTGTAGTAGGGGTGCTGGCTGGCGACAGCACTCAGCTCCCCCACGATGGTAACCTCCTCCTTGATGGCATCCTCGACCTGGGACACAAGCGCAGGGTCTGGCACATTATTGGTCTTAGCAGCGTATCACAGACAAGGCGGAGGACGAGGGCAAAAAAAAAAAACTGACAGCGGGCGCGGGGCGTGGAGTGGACGCGCGAAAGCAGGCCCTGTGCGGTAGCGACAGCGCGCTCGAGGCGCTGGATGATCTGGGTGAGGTTATCGCGGACGCGGGTCTCCTCGTCAATCTTCTCCTGGAGGTGGGCGAAGATGGAGGGGTCGAGGAGGGGGTTGTCGGAGGACATGGCGGCGGCAGCGGCTCTTGTTGAAAGTGGGTGAGGCTCTGCGGATGAGGCTCTGTTTTTTGGTTGGAGATGGAGGTATTTTGGCTTACGCCAGAGGTCTGGGAGCGGGAAGACTGTTTTACCCCGTGGAGAGCTCGAGCAGGAGATGGAGGCTTACGATGGGCAGTTTGGATATGGGTTCTAGACGAGGCACACGTTGCCGTTGTTTATTTTTGCACCAGCATATTCTCACGTCCATCACATCTACATGCGGCACCTCAGGTATCACAGCATCACATCGGTCACAGCATAATCTTCTTCGCTGCCCAGGCAAGCCCGAGCAAGCAATGAAAAACGATGAGCTCAACAAGTGTTCGCGTCGCCTGGAGGCAGTGTAATACCAGGGACACAGTGGGCAGAATCATGTGCAAGCACAGAGGAAACCGCCCGGGGTTCAAAAATAGGAATAATCACGATTGGTCTCCTTGGAGACCTTTCAGAGATTAAACTGAAAAGAACAGATACTACACTTGATCTAAGCCAAAAGGCAAAGAGAGCTAAGGAGAAAAGAAAAAGAGAGTAAAATCTCGGGAGCGAGGTCGAGATTATATAGAGGATTGTGCGGGCGGTGAGAGGGGCTGGTGATTGCGAGGTGGCAGAATTTAGGCCAATGAGGGGGGAAGGAATTGGGGAGGCTGGAGTGCTGCCTGCCGGGAGATTTGGGGCCCACTTGGCGGGCAGGCTGCTGCGGGCACTGAGGAAAGAAGGCGGGACCTCACAGACGGAAACCTGAGGCTGCAGTTCGAAACCTTGAGCAAGAGCTGTAGATGTTTCGTTGCTGGTATTCAACTTAAGTGTAATGAAGCGACATCAAAGACTACAGTCCTAGATTGGTGCAATTTCTCTCAACCTCCTTGAAACTGCAGCCATCAGCTTTTTGTCTGCCGGGAGGCATACGAGAGTTATCTGCTTCATCAATAGGGCCTCTTCCCGTGAACCAGGCTGCACCTAGCTTCAAAGCAAGCAGAACTACCCTGCATCAGCGACAGACTTGGAGAATTGACAAACTTCCCACTCAAATTTCCGCTGCAATAGCCTATCCCCGGTGATATCAATCACAGTTTGCGCCCTGATACCAAGCGCAAACGTTACAGACTCCGTCAAGACTTGGCCCACAGCAGCATCCATCGCCGTGAATCCAGCCTGATCCAAGTGCCGATGAACCTGCAGTGCACCTTGCCCTTCCGCGCCCATGGACCTGAAGAAACATCCTATCTGGTAGTAAGTAGTATTTTTTTTTAGATCTATTTCATCGTTTTTATTCCATTCTCATGGTGATTTTCGGCGCTGAAAGGTCTCTATCCGATGTCTCTTGTGGATAGTTCCTGGCCCGTGGCTCTTCTCAGCCGTCCTAATTTCGGTCCACCATCATGTCGCTTCCTCATGTGGAGGCGCTCGGCTTGAGAGACTTCTCCAATCGCATGGCCTTTGAACTTGTGCTAACAGAGACGACAGTGGGACGCGGTACAGCGGTGTGCAATTACTCTCCACAATGTCTTCGGTGCCTATCATGTTGGCCAAGGAGGAGGGATAAGCTCTGACTGACGAGCCTTGCGACTGGTGAGGACCTCCGTGATGGATCCAAGCTCGGCCGCACAGCCTACAGTTCTCTGTGTGGTGAATGAAAGGACTGGTTGCCTGTTTGACTGACAGCACGAAGGCCTCATCCATTTCCCATCCTGCCTCAAGGGGCGCTGATCCATGACAGCTCCTGTCAAAGAGCAACGCCAATCCCCATCCCATCTCAATCATGGATACCGAATCGAGCGAAATACACACGATGCGCCTTTCGAGTGAGGCCTTTCTACTTGGCGAAAGGGATACGTACTGCTCAGTACGTAGCCATTGGATCCCGCTGAAGAGCGGCCCGTTCTCCGAACCTCCCAAGACACTGTTGGTTGTGAGAGAGATCTACTAGCGAGCATTCCGTGCGTCGGTGAAAGCGTCATTGGCTCTGTTTCTCAGTCAGCGATTCAGCTATGACAAGTGTGTGCAACTATTCCCGTAAGTACACGACTGGCAGCATTCCCAATACGGGCCAAGCAACCAAGATCTTGATGGACCAACAGCCGAAACATTGGGCTCAGAGTGCACCACATGACAAGTCATAGCGTGCCACCGAGCTACAACAACACCATAAGCTTGAGCATAACTGGACACACCCGAAGCTCGGATATGCTGGTCCCTTCAGCTGAGGCCATAGCTTGCGCAAATATTGAGGGTGAGCTGCAGGCTGGACCAAGGGATGGGACCAACAGGCCAGCCTGGAGCACTCAGTAGGAGACTGTATTTGCTTTTGCAAGTACCTCTTGATGACATTCGCGAAAGCATAATCACGTTCCTGGTTTGATTACAGGGCTGAACTGACTCTACACTCAAACGAGATGGCGAAACCCAACTGTTGCGGTACGACGATAAGAGATCCCAGCTCAGCTCTTGTGTAACAAGGAAATCACATTCCATGCTATACCCGGATGGCGCGCACCAACTTGTGGTTTCTACCCGTTCTTCTAGAAAAACATCCCCGTGGACAAGGAATTCCTCGCGCGACAGCCGCAATCCAGACGCCCCCGAATCAGGCAACTGCTGTTCGTAATGAAGAAGGTGGTGGCACCAATGGAGGAATCCCTTGCACATGGCTGAGGTGAACTTACGCTTTGGCCCACGCTGTCGGGACCGTTGGATTGCTGTTGGTGGTGCGTGCCACGAACAATATCAAGACATGGCTTAGTATTGTTCTCTACAGCCACCTGCCGGATCGGGCGGAAGAGCAGCCACAACTACAATGCGACCTGCGATTGGAGCAAGGCTATTATATCGAAAAAAGAGATATCTGATATGATGTTGTTGTTGCTGAGATGAGGATATAAAGGCTGTCGATGTGCAGGAGTGGTGTTGAGGACAAGCTCTCAAGATCATCTTGACGAGCAACATCAACCTTTTCATCATCTTTGACACCACAAATTTGAAGCCATGATGGTTATCAGCCTTCTCAAAACCTGGGGGTTTCTCCTCGTCGCTGCGACAGCCGTGGCAAGACCTGTCGTGGTTGAATCACTGGACGAGACTCCTGAAGGTTGGGAAGAATCCAGCTCTCCCGCCTCTGCCAAGCCTATTGAGCTCTCCATCGGCCTCGAGTCCGAGGATCACCTCCTTCTCGAGCGCACTCTCAGCGAAATCTCGGACCCCTCTCATGCCAACTATGGCAAGCACCTCTCACGCGACGCCGCCAAAGCCCTGCTCCACCCTTCTCGCGCTGCCACGGAATCCGTCAAGCGCTGGCTTTCTGATGCTGGAGTGCCAGAGCATCATATCCGGGACGAAGGCCAGTGGCTTCATATTCGCACCACGGTCGGCCAGGCCGATGGTCTTCTCAGCACCCGCTTTGGCATCTTTGCTCGCGACGATGAACGAGTTGTGAGAACGAGACAATACTCAGTCCCCATCGAGGTCCGCGACCACATCACCACCATCCAACCTACGACCTTCTTCCCCAGCGAAAAAAAGGCTCGTGCCGTTGAGGATTCGACAGTCGTGGAGAAGAGGGAGGAAGCCAACGAGGCGAGGGCCTACGGCAACAACAACGACGGCAACCATGGGGGTAATGGACCCGTTGACCTGCAACAGTGCAAAGCACAGGTCACCCCGGCATGCCTGCGGAAGATCTACAAGATGCCTTTGCATAACTACCCAAGAGCACACCGAAAGTCGGAGTACGGCATCATTGGCTTCCTTGAAGTAAGCTATCTTGTCCGCTTGAGGCGGGTTTTCCCTAACATACTTTGTGTAGCAAAATGCGCAGTTTTCCGACCTTGAAGAGTTTCTCAAACGGTTTGCGCCCGACTTGAAGGGCTCCAACTTCTCCATCTCTCTTGTCGACGGAGGGCTAAACCAGCAAACCCACCTTGTTGCTCAAATCGAAGCCAACATGGATGTCCAGTACGCCATTGCACTCGCTGACAAGGTGCCTGTTCGCTTCATCTCTGTCGGGGACATGAATCCAAACCTCATTCCCGATCTCGAGTAAGTCCAGTTGAGGTGCGAAACTATGACTGAGGCTGACAGCAAAAATAGCTTCCAGGAGATCGATACAGCAAACAGACACTACCCCGAACCATGGTTTGAACTTCTGCAATACCTCCTCAATCTCCCCGACAAGGACCTGCCCAAAGTCATATCTGTCTCATATGGATCGAATGAGCAGCACATCTCAAAGTCCTATGCTCGTCAAGTCTGCAACATGTTTGGCCAACTTGGCGCTCGCGGCGTATCGATGATTGCAGCCGCTGGTAACACGGGCCCAGGTTACGCTTGCAAGTCCAACGACGGCAAGAATAAGACCAAGTTTCTCCCTACATTCCCAGGTTCATGCCCCTACGTGACCGCTGTGGGTGGCACAGAGGGAAACAGCCCGGAAATCGCCTGGGTCCGATCCAGCGGTGGCTTTTCCGAGGTCTTTTCACGTCCTTGGTGGCAGGAACAGACTGTGAAGGCATACCTCAAGAAGCACGGCAACGAGTGGAAGGGATACTACAACCCCGACGGCAGAGCCTACCCAGATGTGGCTGCTCTTGCATGGAACCATCAAATAATGCTCCGCGGCAACCAGACTTTTGGTGGTGGAACAAGGTATTACCTTGCCTGTGGTTCTGTACGAACTTGGCGACACGGCTGACACAGAATACAGCGTCGCAGCCCCGACATTTGGAGCGATGATTGCTCTCATCAACAATGAGAGATTCAAGAAGGGTAAGCCCCCGATGGGCTTCCTGAATCCCTGGCTCTACAAGACTGGCAAGGCAGGCTTCACCGAGTAAGTACCCATTCCACCGCGCCTTGGTAGTCTCCTAACAGTGTTTAGCATTACCCAGGGCAAGTCTGTCGGCTGTACGGGCCAGAGTTACATTCAACTTCCTTCGCCCGTAATCCCCAATGCTGGGTGGAAAGCGGTCAAGGGATGGGATCCCGTCACTGGCTGGGGCACTCCTCTGTTTGATCGGCTGCAGAGACTGGCTACCTAGGAGGAGTCCGTCCCTCTTCAGGATGATGGGCCGTTCCAGAAGGGTTACATCATAGGGGAGGGGCCCAACGGCGGGGACTAAGACCCCTGCGGGATGTGACCTCTCTTGAGTCCTGGGGCTGTCGAACAAGTATAGACCATCCATCTTGGATAACTTGAAGTGATGGCATCAGCTACTTTGGCTCGTGGAGGGTCGGTTCAATGGACTGAGATGGCATGGTTGTTAGGCGAGCGAGTACAGCAAGCAATTTGTTGTGACAGAACCTGATGTGACCCCTTCAACTGTGATACCCGCTTTCATGAAGTTGACTACCTAGTGCTTGCTAAAAAGAACATGAGCGACAACTGAGGTCTTGGACGGCCACCCCTCACCCCTATCTCGTTTCCCAAGGAAAATCTCTTCCCATTTCTCAAGCGCCAAAGACCTTGTTCCAATCCTGCTTCTTGAAATAGTCCTCGGAGGTCTCGAGGGATGGGGGAAACTTCAACTGAATCCGGTATGAGCAGTCATTCGCAACACTCCGCAGGTAAACTTACGTCTCGGGGATGGACCAGCGTAGGGTCATCCCTACCCTCGTAGCCAAACTCGTTAAAGTAGGCAAAATTGTCCTCAAGCTCAAGCTTCAAGTCTGCAGGCAGGTCGGGAGGGAACTGGCCCTTGGGGAGAGTGACGACCTCTGCCTTGAGGCCTGTGGCCTTTGTCAGAGCAGCAGCCGCCTCGCGGGGCGAGATCCATTCTCTGTACCCGATGAGGTTAACGCCTGCGGGCTGCTGCAGGAGAGCTTTGACAAAGGGGCCGGAGTCTTCTTCGGCAGCGATGAAGGGGAGCTTGACGTCTTGCTCTATGTGTCCGATGAACTGGACGACTCCGTCGGCGTTCTAAACATGTCAGAAATTGCTTGTGAACCACAGGGACTTGGACTACTTGCCTTGACCGGTTGGGTAAGGGGGTTCTGGACAAAGTTGCTCAGGAAGAGACCCGCCTGGTAGACGCTGGTCTTGGCCCAGAGCTCGGGGTAGGTCTCCTTTGCGTACACAACCGCCTTGGCCTTGGAGTCAAAGTGGTACACGTGCTTGTACTTGCCCTGGGACCACTTTGTCGCGTCCGAGAGCGCTGAGATGATGAACCGCTCGAGAGTTGAGACCTTGGCGGCCGCGTCGATGACATTCTTGAGCTGCTGCGTCTCATGCTCACCGGCCCATTCATTGAGAGCCTGCCCCGGCTTGGCCTTTTCCCGGTTGGCAGGATCTCCATACAGACCCCAGAAGTCGCTGACGGCAAAGATGGTGTTGGCGCCCTCAAACGCGGCCGCGAGGGTAGAAGGCTTGTCAATGTCTGCCTCGACAACCTCGGCGCCGCGAGATGCGAGAGCTTGGGCTTTGGCGCTCGAGGCGTTTCGGGTCAGGGCGCGGACTTTCCAGTCGGGGTCTTGGAGGAACGTGGTGGCGACGGAGCCGCCTTGGTTGCCAGTGGCTCCGAGGATGACGATGAGCTTTTGGGAGGACATTTTTTGAAGGTTGCGATGTATTGGGATGTGGTTTGAGAATGCTGGATGAACTGAGTAGATTCGTTCTAGGGATCGCTTGAGGTCGTGGCCCTCTTATATGTCTTGTCACGTCTAGAGGATGACTATGTACGGACCGGAGGCTTATGACAGTTCATGGGATACTTGAAGCTCTGCCATGCTTCAACCCATACTATCGCCATATCAGCCATTAAACGCTCAATCCGCAAGTTCAAACACAACATTACCGCTTTTGTCAAGCCCACGTCGGTTCGCATGTCACCATCCCGCTCCCCCCCCTGTCGGCAGCGCGCCACGTCCGCTCCTGGTCCGCTCGCTCCGCAAACTCCGGTGCTGATGATTGGACCGGAGGGTTTGCGCAGGGACAATAAACTACCGAGTGGCTGACGGGGTCGGGGCAATGCAACGGGTTTAGTGGGTTCGCGGGCTGGGCTTGGATGAGTCGGCGTGGAGGAACTGTCGAACCGTGGCGTTGTGAGGATAACGTTATGTTGCTGGGATGATTGCAAATGTGTAGAGGTGATTGATGGGCACGAAATAGGGACCTGTCCCTGCGAAAAGATGTAACGTGATGCTCGCGGCTGGGTAGAGCGAGGGTGTTTCTTACTACTGGAAGCCAGATGTCGAGCAAGACTTGTCTAACATGAGATCTTTGTCAAGGAGTCATTAACTACCCTATCCGATACTCTTTACAATATTTCTTTATATATAATTAGATGTCATGAGACTGACAAGGGTGATGCTGATGGGATATAGGTCATACTGCTTGGCTCTGCCAACTTAACAAGATGTGAGCTCTTATTAGCTGTCTGGCCTATTCTTCATGTTGGTCACCATGACGTCTCTAGAAGAGGTCATCGGCCACTAGCCTATTCTTGTGCGTCAAAATCGGTGCTGCAACTAACATCCTTCCAATCCTCCAGGCTCTTCAACGTCTCGTCGCACTTGTTCTTTACAACCTCATACCCATCCGCGCCCAGAGCGATCCTGAGAGGAATGTCCCTGCCCTCTGCAACCCCCTCGCCTCGCACGAGGTCGAGCACAATCGCGACACCCTTCACGGGGTCTCCGGCCTGATGCCCGCTCCTGTTGGCCAAGTACTCGTCGAAATCCTTGGACCGCTGGGCATAGTCTGGGATCTTGGACGGTTCATTCTTGAGGTTTCTGCTCGACAAGAGCTCGGTCCTAAACTGGCCCGGCTCGACTATCAGAGTCCGGATGCCAAAGTGCGTCGTCTCCCTCCACAAGCTCTCGGCCATGCCTGATGCGTGTCAGAGAGATGGGGTCTGTGTTCAGAGCGTGAGCCTCACCTTCGAGCGCAAACTTGGTACCAGAGTACCCGGCGTTGAACTCGTACCCGTGAAACCCGGAGATGGAGCTGATGAAGACGTTGGTGCCGGTGCGACGCTCTCTGAAGTGGGGGAGCAGAGCCTTTGTGACTTTTAGAACACCAAAGACGTTTGTTTCGAAGGCCTGACGGAACTGTTTGTCTCTGTTCAGTGTTAGTGGAAGCCTCTTGTGTGTGTGAGGATGCGACTTGCGAGAGATCTTCCCATGCGCCTCCCAGGATGAAGCCGGCGTTGTTGACGAGGACGTCAATGTGGCCGTGGATGCTCATGGCCTTTTTAATGATGTCGGTGATGGTTTCTTGATCGTCGGTGACGTCTAGCTTCATGACAGAGGCGCCGGCTTTGCTGAGATCGTCAAGGGTCTCGACCCTGCGAGCTGTAGCGATGACCAAGTCCCCACGACTCAGTATCTGCTGGGCAAAGATCCGGCCAAAGCCGGAGGAGCAGCCGGTGACGAGCCAGACGAGAGGAGCCATGTTGAAGATGTTGTTCAGCTGGTCAAGGGGGTGAGATGCTATTGATGGATATGGGTGCTTGCTTTCGCGGATGGCCGCATTGGCCGTCATTTATACCATTCTTGATCTCTCTCCTCGACGATACCTCGGCAGTTCAGCATGCGAATCGACTCATCCCTTGACTCGCAAGCAGACGATGAATAACCAGAAACAATGCCAATATCCCATCAATCGATCGCCGTGAAATCAGGCATGTCCCCTCAGATGGCCCGGCCCGATAGAGCAGAGAGCGGACCAGAGCGGCCTCGTCCGCTCGAGGCCGCTCGAGGCCGCTCCTATGCCACGGTCGAACCGCTCACCTCAACGACACGTGCTATTCTTGATGAAGTCACTAGCTCCGTGAAGTGACGTGAAGCGAGAGAATTTTTAGCAGCAAACCTTGTAAGCCTTCAAGAATTGATGCACTTGTCCATAGCGGAAGCAGAAGCGGAGGCGGAGGAGAGCGGCCGTGGCGTGATGGCTCCAACTCGACGAGCGATTTTGAAACGTGTGACGCAGAGTATTATTGAGTAAATTGGGTGTATAATAGCCAGTATGACTCAATCTCCATTAGTGAAAGTGCTCTTGGATCGTTCAGCCCCCCATTGACACGAAGAGGTCAACACTATCGATCACCAACCGAGCCACTCAAACACTCAGCATCCACGTCCCAACAACATGACGCCAAATACCCCAAGCAGAAAGATATGGTTCATCACCGGGGCCTCTTCCGGCCTAGGTCTCGAGATGGCCCTCTCTGCCCTCCGCGCCGGCCACAGGGTCATAGGCACAGGCCGCAACACCCGGAAAGCCGCACTTGACAACCCAGAGTTTGAGCAGCTGGGCGGCAAATGGCTACAGCTTGACGTATCCGACCCGGATGCCGAGGGAGTTATCAAGCAGCTCATCGCCTGCGAGGAACGCCTCAGCCAGCAGGAGCCGGCACACTGGGTGTTGGTCAACAATGCTGGCAACACATTGCTCGGGGCTGTCGAAGACATGAGTGATGAGCAGGTCTCGAGATATCTCCAGACCAACCTGTTCGGCCTTATCCGTGTCTGGAGAGCTTTAATACCCGCCATGCGCCGCCATCGGTCCGGCACTCTGATCTCCATCTCCTCCATATGGGGCTTCGTCAGCAAGCCGGAGCATATGATGTACAGTGCCGTCAAAGCGACCGCGGAGTCTCTGACCGAGTCCTACGCTCAGCTGCTTGCACCATTTGGCATCAGGACCATGATCATCGAGCCAGGAGGGTTCCGGACAAAGTTTCCGGGCAACCACCTCAAGGCGGACGGCGACATCACGGAGGATTATAGAGAAAAGATGGAGGAATGGAACGGCATTATCGAAGCGGCCACGAGAGATCCAACCGTGGTGAATGGGGACCCGAGACTGTTTGGCTTGAGGGTGGTCGATGCAGTCGAAGGGCGAGGATTGTTCGAGGGGGTGTGGGCTGAGAATGGCATAGACAAGGTCCTGCGAGTTCAGCTGGGATCCGATTGTTACGGTCTGTATGGCGAAAAGCTGAGGCATCTGAATGAAGGGTACACCAGGATGGCAATCATCGCAGGCTCCACCGACGTGGATATGTAGCTGATGATCTGGATCTGATAGATTGTCTCTGTGCCACGTCTTTACATACTCGGCACCGCGAGCGAATTAAAAAGTACCTTTATAAACCTACTTACAGGCCAAATTCCATTTCAACAGTAGTTCTCAAGGATATGAATATTGACTTTCTAGAGTCTATCTAATGTTTCCATTCTTCAGTGACATCCTCCCATTACGGCTTGAGCATGTCTAGGTATTGTCCTTGTTTATCGCCTTCCTCAGCTTGTCAGTCGCCCTGGGGACTCTGGAGTGTCATATGAACTCTATTTTTCTCTGCGAGCGGCGATCGTGTAGAAAAGGCTCCCATCGTAGATACCGCGAATGTCTTCCTTCATCATTCTCCCATCCTTGGGCCACAGCATAATATACGTTGCAAGCCCTATAGTCAATCAGTTAAGGGCAGGCAGAAAACTCATGGGGGCTCACATTCGAAGAAAGCACCGCCCCAGCCGATTGGGTCAGCAACCAGGCGCTGTCCCTTCATCAACTTGCTGACGTCCCATAGCGTGAGGTAGTCTCGTCCTTCAGCGTACTTGGAGAAGATGTCTTCAAACTTTTGCGGTATAAAGCGCCCTTCGGTGTCGTAGATGCCAGTGTCGCTGCCGTGCTTGTCTTTGTGAATGTTGTCGATGTAGATTCGGAACCAAGGATCTGGGACATGTGATGACAAGGTCGGATATGAAAAGTTGGCATGGATGATGAAGACGGAGAGGAGGGATAAGATGACACCAAATCCTAGGCGTATGAATCCCCTGAAGGTGTCAATGGGATATATGACGCCGTCGTGATCCTGGAGGGGGTTAGCTGATAATGGCTGGTCGGCTGTCAACCCATCCCTTTACTCACGCAATCGAAGAAGTCGCAATGCTGCTGAAGAACCTATTTACCATTTTAGACGGATAGAATCAGCTCAAGTACTTGCACCTACGTTCTGGTGGCGATGCTTATAAGCCCAGTCCCCTTCAGTGGTACCGTTTGGATGCTCGTGTGTGGCAGCCAGATTGGCGCGTGCAACGCCTTTCACGATAGTCAGCAATAGGCTTGAACCAGGGGACTAAACATCTTTGTACCGGCATCAGTTAACTCTGGATTACCAGTCCCGGGCTGATAAGGCTTGCGCTGCACCGTGATGGGGACGGTGTCGATGGATGATACGATGCCATCGGGGGCAACATCGGGCTCTCTTTGGAGGTTTGAGTTGGACTTGGCTTTTTGGTCGAAATCCATGTTGGAAGTGATGTTAATTGAGTCACGCAGGGCCACTTTGGCCAGCGTACGGACCGAAGGATGGGTATATAAGGGGTTTGTGTTGGGATCGATGAACCGCAGATGACGTCATTGACGCTGATATCTCTCTCCAGGCATGTGGATATCACGTCACCGGAGCCGACCATCGTTGTCGATAGGGGTCTAATCTTAAGGGTAGCGAGCGTATGAGCCTTGTAAAGGTCAAGATGTGATCGATAGCTGGTGAACAACCCGGGGCTGGATGTATTCCTCTACCGTACCAAGACTCCCCGTTGCGACGGCGATGCGATAGTAGTCATGCTGTGCTCATAAAACGCGAGCAAAGTCGTCATAATGACTGTTGCAGATCCTTGCGAACTCGTCAATATCCATCATATGCAGAACATGCCAGGAATCAAGGCGGGTGCTAGTATTGTTATTATGCTCTGATGCGCAGCTATCCAAGCCATGACTTCTTCTCCCACACCAGCGTCTCGTCAAGTCTCCCACCAGACTTCTTCAAACCTACAGCTTGACAAAGAATCTACAACGTGCCTAGATGGACAAGGCACTCCAGACTGGCCTGTCGGCAGGCATGTCTGCCACTTCAGGCTTTCACTCCAAGAAGCCAAATTGGGTCGACCCGGAACTCGCTGGCAAGAACGTTCTACCAACGAGCTTTTGTCCTGAGCCAAGGTCCCGCGTGTCTTTCCCAACGACCAAGCACACCGTTTCTGCGTCCTACATCTGCATTGGAGCCTGGTCTTGGGGAGACGAGGCGACCTGGCACTGGGACGAGAGCCAGCTTCCGGCTGTCAAAGAAGCCTGGAGGACCCTCTACGACGCGGGCATCAACTTTATCGACACGGCCGAGTCTTACGGCAGCGGAGAGAGCGAGAGGATTGTAGGGGAGCTAGTCAAGGGCCTTCCTCGAGACAGCTTCGTCATCCAGACCAAGTATTTCAGCACTCCTCTCAAAGGGACCAACTTTATTCGACCAATCGACGCACCGTTGATCAGTTTGAAGAGTAGCCTCCAGCGGATGAATCTCGATTATGTCGACATTTACCTCGTTCACGGGCCAATCCATCTGCAGAGCATCGGACGGATCGCCGAGGGCATGGCGCAGTGCGTTGAACAGGGACTAGCTCGCGCCATCGGGGTCGCCAACTACGATGTAGAGGATGTTCAGAAGATCAATGATGAGCTTGCAAAGTTCAACGTTCCATTGGCAACGAATCAGTGCGAGTTCAACGTTCTACGGCGATATCCAGAGTTGACAGGCAACATTTCCACCTGCCAGAAGAGCGGCATGATCTTCCAGTCGTATTCGTCCCTGGCGCAGGGCAGGCTGTCTGGGAAATACACCGCCGAGAATCCGCCCCCCAAAGAATACAGGTTCAGCAGTTACAAGATGGAACACCTCGAACCGGTCCTCGAGACATTGCGACAGGTTGCCGAGCGGCGTGGGAAGAGTGTGGCCGCAGTGGCCCTCAACTACAACCTGAGCAAGGGTGCTCTGCCGGTTGTCGGTATCAGGAACGTGGAGCAAGCGAACTGCGCGATAGAAGCGCTTGGGTGGCGACTCACCGACGCTGAGATGGTCGAAATTGACAAAGTGAGCATCGAGGGAGGAAAGACGGTCCTTTGGCAGCAAGGTTGAGGTTGGGGTTGAGGTGCTGGATCTCATCGACGTTTAGCAAGATTCAAAACGGCCACTTGTTTAAAATGTTGATGTGGAGTTAGAGACATCTTCATCTTGGCTGACGAGTTTGAGGACCTCCTCTTGTTCGAGCAACGAGATGTACTGGCCTGCATGGCATTAGCAACATTATCCTTGACAACTGATCCAGTTCATACTTGCAAGTCCCCAATGCTCCGACATACTACGAAGTCCATCGAGAATATCCTCCAGCGCATCATACATGATTTGCTCGTGATTCTCCTTGATGAACCACGCGCACTCTGTCGTCGCATGGTAGAGAAACCTGGCTATGAACGGGCACCCTCCCGGATCTCGGGCCAAGAGACGTGCCGTAGAAGACGCTATTGCTCTGATGCCGTCCAGGCTGACCTTTTGAAGCTCCGTCTCCAGAGCGATGGGCCCATCGGTAGCGAGGCCCAAAGGTTCATTGCAGGCATATTGATTGTATAGAAGAAGCCTGGCAGAACCGCACAAGGCAAGTGCCGGGAAGGTGGAAGGCTTTGGCGTTTGAGACGGGGTTCCATCGCTCGCAGAGCCCTCAATAGATAGATGAAGGGCTGATAGAGCCTGGTGAAGATGCTGCGCTTCCGGCAGTAGCTCTGTGATATCTTGCGATGATGCCCTGGATTCTGTGTGGCGCATAACCTTGCTGAGCATATGAGCAGCCTGACAAGTCTGTGCGAATGAACCGATAGTTGTCACTGAACTGAAGGACTTTGTGTACAGCGGCTCGCTGGGTACGACCGTCCCGTTGTCCCAGTCACTGTCATTGACAGGGAGCAGTTCACTCTGGCACGGCTCTGGCGTGGCAGGTGGTAAAGAACTATCAATGTTGACAAACCTAAAGTGTAGAGTTAGAAAATCATGATATCTTCAAACTCCTCTGGTAAGGACCTAGAAATCACATGGTCTCACCTGTCCAGTATGAATATCGCCCACCACGTCCTGCGTTGCTCTTCTCTAAGGGTCCATGTTTCAGCAGGCTTGAATAGTTGCTCAGCGGCTTTTCTATCATGAAAACCCATCAACATCCCGAGTCTGGCTGCTCGGCTGAGGGTAAGGAACGCAGCAGGGTATATGGCGTGAGAGAGCTCATAGACGCCAAGAAGTACCAAAGACTGCAGTAGGCGTAGAGAGACAAAACCTCCTATCTCAGCTGCCGAGCATAGCGATCTTGTCGCTGTATATAGAGGAAGATCCTTTGGTTGATGCTCGGTATTTGTTATGCAAAGTTTGATGCAGAGGATGAGTAGCATGAGACAAGAGTCATCGGGAGACTGGGCGTTGAGCTCAAAGACCAGTCGCTTTCTGCTAATCATAGGAAGCCACGTATGGACGGTCGAAAAGTAGGCAGAAACACTCTCCATGGGGTCATGGATAAGATATTCCGAGCATATCTGATGCAGAGAAGACTGTCTGCTATGGGCCAGAGCATTTTCTCGAAGGGGTGTGAAGAGGTCGTTGTCCAGGAAGAAAGGGAGAGGGAAGTTGTTCGTCGGGCCTTGAATAGGCGGGAAAAGTTCAAAAGCTGAAGATCTGGAAGCCTCGGGAGGAGAGATGCTGTTCACGTTGAGTAGTTGCTCAAGATGGCGTAGTCTATCATCCACGGCGGAGTTGGTGATGGTGTTTAGGATGTCTCCTTCGGGGTATTCGCATAACTTGTGAAGACGGATGCACTGATTGCGTTAGCAGTAATAAAACAAAGAGTTACGGTTTACGCACCAAAGAGCATGAAGGCAAGTCTTTTGTGCATCTTCTCTTAAGGCGCCTGTGTAACGTTAGATGTCAGTACCGAATCTCCCCACACTCACGCCAGGGCTGATACCGACAGGCACGACACGCCTGATGGGCCTTTTCTAGAGGCATCGGGCGCGGTGCTGGGGACTTGACACGAGTATGAACAAAGGAGCTTCTGTGAGACGACTTTTATTGCTTGTAGTTGCCAGGAAGAAGCGGGGAGGTTGTGGAAGGGCTCAGCTAAATGATGACCAAGACGAGAACGTTCTAACCAGTTTATGCATCAATCCGTATATCAATGAAGCTTAGCTACCTAGAAGTGAAATAACCCATGAGGATTGCCTGGTGTTTAATTTGATGCGTCATGATATTGAAGTTCTTCCATTCGATGAGGGCTTTGGACTAGTGCCTCCCATAGTTCCTAGTGACACGGTGTTAGTTGAGTCCTGGGATACGCACAAGACAAAGCAAAACACAAGACATACCCAATTGTCAATGTCCGGACAGTTCAGCATGGCCCCAATCTCGGGCATATTTACGTCAAAGGAATTTGTTTGTCCGCATGCGCCTGGCTGTTGTTGTTGTTGTTGTTGTTGTTGTTGTAAAAGAGCTTCACCTACATGTTAGCCGCCTATCTTCACAAGCAACCAACCTACTAACCATTGTTTGAAATTTGAGCCTGAAGAGCATCGTTTATGTCTAAGGGCATTGGGAGCTGCGGGTTCTCTTGAACGCTTGGGTTCGTCGATACCTTATCCAGCATCACCGAGAGCATGTCGAAAGCCTGCCGTGCCTCAGCGGAGCCCACCTTGAGTGCTTCCCAGAAGCGGCGAGAGCTCTCTAGAGCCTCCACCATGGCTTCTCGGCTAAACTTTAAGAAGCCGCGTTGATCATCTGGTCCTGGAGGGTCGGAGTGCTCGTTGGATCGGAAGCTGAGCTCAAGGCAGATGATCATCGATGCTAGCGAAAAGTCGTGTCGCTCTAGTGACGAGACAAACCATCTATCCCGGTATAGCCGCCCTCCGACTTGAATCTCTTCGGAGATGTTGGCTTGATGCGTCAGGAGTGCCATGGCTGCCTCGACGCAGGAAGTCCTGGAGTAGTTGTATGCAGGATCCTGATAGGCCTTGGCCATGTGGTGGCGGTGCAGCATGCACCGCGACTTTTGGAACAGGAGCTCCAGGTTGTAGCGCCGGATCAGGACGTAGGGGGCCACGGTGATGGAGTCTTCCGGATTGGCCATCTGGAACTTGGGAGGCATGGCTCGCTGCGCACTGTGGAGTCGCTGATCTAGCGCCATGATTTCGTCGTATGCTTCTGTCCTCCCCAGAGAGACTTGGTTGAATATTGTCCGAAAGATGGAGGACAGCTTTGCTTTTGTTATCGTGTACAACACAGGCGTCATTTGTGTCTCGGGCCGCGGGGGAGGAAGCTGAGGTGAATCAGGACCAAAGTCGTCATCGAGAAGGTTGCTCGGAGGTCGTGTATCACATTGATGCTCTTGTATCAAACAAGGTAGTCCGAGCTGGCACGAGGTCAGAATATCAAGCTGTAAAACAAGCGCCCATGTTCTACGTCGCATCTCGCCTTGGAAGGGTGTGATGCGGGAGTGCTTGTCAGGGTCTCGGTGATACCCCATCCTCATCGCCAAGCGGATAGCAACACCAGCTAGAAGCCACACGCCCAGATGGGCATCTCGACGCCTTATGAATTCGCCCTGGATGTTGAACAGAAGAGCCTCCAATGAGTAGGTACTAGGGGCGGTCGAGTATTTGGACAACAAGAGACACTCGGTGGAACGGCGCTGGAACGATTCCATGAGGTCTTTGGGGTTTCCCATGTCCCCGGGCAAGTCGTCTTGAACCCGAAGGTATAGAAACGCCCCCATTTCCATGACACCAAAGAGCATGGCAACCCACGGAAGAGAAGTGCCTTTTGGATCGAGCCAGAACTGCTTGTACTGCAAATTCTTAGCACTAAGCGTTGATGGTTTCGGAGACTTTGTACCTCTTGCTCAAAAGTTGGGGCGTGAAAGACAACTTGATCAAGTTAGCTCATGACCCAGTTGTGACTTGGAACTGCTCACTCACTGGTTGATGGTTCTGTCGAGTTGAAGTAGCGAGAGACTAGCCTGTCGACTACATCCTTTGGTGGAATATCTGCCATAATAGTTTCGATATTTGATATTTGCCCTACGCCTTCTAGAAGCATGGGTCCATGGCTTTGGCTCTGGTCTTGGTCGTCCACCTGCGCAGCGGCTTCGCCTCGATCGAGATGTTCTCTAATTTTCTCGACCTATCGAATGTAAGTAAATTTTCTCTGTTATCGAAGCCCTAGGTCCAACAAGCTCGGTGTATTTATTACCTCAGTGCATATTGCTGTCCAGTGGCTGCCCGAGACGTATATCATCTCGGTGTTGCTCGACACCATCCGACCAGGCTTGACCTCGAGCTCCCCACCAGGAGAAGAGCCTGAAGCCAGATGTTGAGGAGAGGTTCCACTGGGAAGAGTGTCCTCGGAACTAGCAAAGTCACCAGAAATCTGGGAATTCGCTGCCCGACGCTCACCAGGCATCTGCGAGACGATGTTGCCGAGGAGCTGCTCTAACTGGCGGACGCGCGCATCCAGCTGTTGATTCACTTGAACCGCATCTCGCCTCTGGGCGACGGGGGCCCTTCCTCTCGGCCATGGTGGGTATACACAGCTGACATTTCTGGTGACGCAGTTGCTGCATGGTTCGTCTCGGTTACATTTCAGTCTGGTATCTGGTTAGGAAGCTCGAGACGTTGATGGGAGGGGGACTTGCTTTCTTTGTCGACAAGATGAGCAGGATAAGATGCCTCGGGCTGGCTGCATGTTTCTTGAAGTCGTTGTCTTCCGTTCGAGGTTGTAATATTGCAACAACACCGTCGTGGAAGAATGGCAGTGCTGGTCTGACTCGCCATGATATTAACGCGTACTCCATAGGGATGCTGAAGGTCACGTGATACATCGAGATAATGAATTGCTTGCTAAGAAATCGACAAATCAATCAATGTCACAAGAGAGAAAACCGCCGATCACTTATAGCAAGAGTGGGTTCTGTTGCACGCACTCAAAGTTGGTATGAATAAACAAACATCTATGAAGGCAAACGAATACGAAGAAATCTAACATCCACTAGCTTCGGAACCCAGACAATTAAATCCAGCAAATGCAATGCTCTCCGTCTATTATACAGCTCCTGCTGGAAACTCAAACCGTATACTTGGGCAACTCCTCGATAGCAAACCCATGCCTCTTGAGTTGACTGCCAGCCAACTGCCACAGCTTCTCCACCGCCTCATCATCGTTCAACCACCTGTTGGCCCTAGGATCAACCTTGCCAAAAGGAACTAGGTACAGGCCAGCTGCCGAAACAGCCCTGGGGCTCGTGGCGCAGAACAGTGACGTTCGTGCGCCATCGAGGGGAGTCGACGTGGGAGCAATCTTCATGGCTGTGCGGGACAAGGTTCCGAGGAAGCTGGTGTCGTGACTCTGCAGGTTCGACTTGATGATGCCGGGATGCACCGAGAAGGCCATGATGCCGCTCGGTCGGTAGCGATCCGTGATTGCCTTGGCGGCGATGATGCTGGCCTGCTTGCAGTGGCCGTATCTCCTCCTGGTTCGACAGTTAGAATAATTCGTATTGATAGCATCATTCTAGGGCTATACTCACCATGGTGCCGTTGCACCCGTCAGGCTCGTCATATTGGGGTCGTCATAGTTGATACTCTTTGGGCCCATAAGAAAAGCACCGTCGCTAGCAACATTGACTACTCTCACACGGTTCATGTTACCGCTGGCCTGAACTGCAGCGAGTAGAACCGGTAGCAGGGACAGGGTGAGAGCGTGGTGAGAAAGGAAGCAAGTCTGCCACTGGATCTCAAAGCCATCCTTGGTCAACTCGTATGGGCACGCCATGATCTAGAAGCGGGCTTATTAGCGATGATTAGCAAAGATGTACTATGGGACTTACACCAGCGTTGTTGATCAAGAGATCCAGTCGAGGCTCTTTGCTCATCAACTCTGCAGCAGTGACCTTGACGCTCTGGAGATCTTGCAGGTCCAGCTTGAGGAAGTGAAGATCCAGCGGGCCTGCGTCATGCTTCATGTCTGAGATGGCCTTGTTGACTCGATCCTGCGATCGACTGGCGATGTATACACGAGCGCCACGCTTGGCGAGCTGCAGGGTTGTCTCATAGCCGATACCAGAGTTGCCTTGGATGAGTTAGTTGGACCAGATATCGAGGCAAGGGAAAGATTTTCGTACCGCCTGTGACAATGGCTACGTAGCCATGGAGGCTTGGGATCTCGCTGATGTGGAACTCTTCTGTCTTGTTGCTGTTGCAGGACATGATGAAAATGGGGAAGATTGGATGTGATTGGTGGAGTAGATGGTGGTTGGTGATGAGTATTGATGGGTATTGGTAAAGCTGAATGGATTGAATTGATCTGGACTCGAAGGAATTGAGGTGTCTGATGCCTCTTTTATAACAGTTGAAGGAGAGGAAAAGGGCTGTGCTTGTGGAAGCCGATGATCGACACTCCGGACATGTCCGCGGACATCTCCATGGTGGACCGGATCTGTTGCGTGTTCTCCATACCACGCCAAGCCCATGCGCATAAGTTGTATATAAGTCGGAACACATCAGTCTATATTGAACTATCTCGGCAGCAATATCATTCGAAAAATCATTTTAAAATTATCTTTCAACCAATATCAACATGAGCAAGGCCGACCTCGAATCTCCACTCAACTTGAGTAGCCTGGCGGGCAAAGGAGTCCTGATTACGGGCGGTGCTTCAGGTCTTGGCGCTGCCATGGCCAAGGCGTTTGCAAAGGCTGGGTACGAACAATTTCCTTGTCTGCTAGCAAAGGATGCAGACTGAATCTTCTCTTTAGATCATACGTCACTATCGCAGATCTTCAGCAGGACCTTGGCGAGAAGTATGCTGCCGAGTTGAGCACCGAGGGTTACCAGTGAGTTGTTCTATATGGACGGTGCAACTCTGGACTAACCATGGCAGTGTTCAATTCATCCATACCGATGTCACCTCGTGGGCTTCCCAGGTCAAGGCCTTTGAAAGCGCCAGTATCTTCTGCCCGACTCGCACCATCGACGTCGTCATTCCCTCGGCGGCCGTATTCAGCGAGACTTTTCTCGACCTAGCCACTCCAGCTGAGGGTGAACAGCTTCTAGAGTCATCTACTACTGTTTTCAATGTCAACATCACCGGAACCTACTGCACTGCGAAGCTCGCAGCCCATTATTTCAGGCCGACTCCTGATTCTGAAAATGATTCCTCGCGTCTCAAGAGTCTCATCTTCATGGCATCTCTCGGAGGTTACATCGCCGGTGCTCGATTCACAGCTTATGGAGCCACCAAGTTTGTTGTTCGCGGTATTTGGAAGCATTCACGGGATGACCTCAAGGCACTGGGCATCCGCTCCAACCTGATCGCGCCGTGGTTCATCCCCACTCCCATGACAGAGTCCCAAGTCGAGCACCTGAAGGGCAAGATCCAGTTTGCCAAGGTTGACGACGTGGTCGATGCAGTGCTGAGATGTGCTGCTGATCAACGCATTCAAGGTATGTTGATCTAGTTTCTGGAGTTGGACGAAGAGACTAACGTGGAAAGGCCGGGCCATTGCCGTTAACCCTGGTGGAAATGTCGATCTACGAGATGACCCCGAAGGGTTGGATGCGGGCGTGGAAGTCGGGCGGGTTGTGTCGGGGCTGGATAAGTTGATTGATGCCGTATCTACTATGGAGACTTGATCGTCTTCAGTGGCTGCTTAGGAGAGAGTGGACGAAGAATAGTAGACTGAATTTGAATACTTGTCGACAAACTCCGACCATGTTCCTCGTGATTGTTGACTGGAATCTGCAGCCCTGTATGCCGAGCACCTTCAAAGATGAGCTTAACCATTTAAGTACAATGGCTTACGAGCGAACTGTAAGATATAACGGTTTCGAGAATTCGTAATAAATTTGGTCAATTACAATTCATCAACTTTGGGGAATTCCACCCAGTTGGCGCGGAGAAATCTGGGCATAGCACTACTACACTCTTAAGCAAAACGGTTCTGGCTTTAGCAAAGAACACATTCTCTTATATTAGCAACAAAGAAACAGGTGAGGCAAAATAAGGTAAATGACTCTTGCCAATCACATATTGTATAGCAATCAAGCTTCGTAAAGACTCTGCAGCCTCCTAGCCTACCTATGCGTGACCGTTGGCTCCGCTGGCAAGTCGACGTGGCTACCCTAGAACTTAGCAGGTATCAAGTTTCTGGACCTCTTCACCCATAACCTGTGAGTTGACCTCGCGAAATTAACGAATCAAACTTCGAGGCCAAGTCTGACCAAAGTGGCAGTGCTACATCTCATGCAAGACCGGAGGGTTGAAGCGTCCGGAGCCCACCACGGACATGTCCGCGGATTGCCCCACTTCTCGGGTCCGGCCACGGATGTCACCAAACTCTTACACAGACATCCCAAGAAATGACGATGACGCGGAGTTAGCATCTGTTCTTGCGGGATAAGAGAATCTTGGGTTGCTTATGTCCGTTGAGTATCAACTTTAAGTTTATTCTGCAGCGTCATAAACCCTGTTTGAGACTTCATGCTCAGTTGCCATGTGTTACCCGACAAGGCATCATGGCTCAGCCTGAACAAGTCTTTGACTATATCATCGTGGGAGGAGAAACTGCAGGCAAGTACCCAAGATGAATCTTCTTTGAGGACGAACTAATACGACAAAGGCTGTGTGCTTGCCAGTCGCATATCAAAGGCACTCCCAACCGTCTCTCTGCTCGTCATCGAGCGTGGCGTGGCTCAAGATGATCGAGTCACTCCAGCCCTAGGCTTCGCGCCAGGTTTTGGATCCGACATAGAGACGAATCTTGTATCAATTACTCAATCAGAATTCGAGGGCCTTGCGGTGTCTCAAACCTCGGGGTTGATCCTGGGAGGTTCGTCTGCCATCAACTATGAGACGTGGACTAGGGGTGCTTCGGTTGATTTGTACGTCTGCGTCTGTCTTGTTGGGAGAAACTAATGCTAATGTCCCCATAGTGACCAGTGGGCGGAGATTGTTGGAGACAGACGCTGGTCTTGGGAAGGCATGCTACCATACTTCAAGGCCAATGAAACATTCATCCCGTCAGCTACTCAGAAAAGCTTCCAGGAAGAGAATCGGGATCTTCATGGCACTGATGGACCTATAATGGCGAGTCCGTCGAAAAAGGAAAAAAATGAACAAGTGACTGATGCCGATAGGTCTCTCACCCAAGCAACTCTGGTAAACCTCGAGATTACCCCCTCCGGCAGGACATGGCTCGCTTTCACGAGGCCTTGGGCGCAGACTTGATTCCAGAGAACAATGCTGACAGTGTTATCGGCTACGCAGAGGTTGCCCAGTCCAACTATGATGGCCAGAGACAATTCGCCGCCAAGGGATACCCATTCGGCCCCAATGTCACTGTTTGGACTGAAAGCGAGGTGCATCACATCGACATCGCGGAGCAGCGTGCATCTGGAATTACTGGTGTACGATATCTCGGTGACGAGCCCTGCCGGAGGGCTGAAGAGTTCCGAGTTTCAGCCAATGTCGAAATCATTCTCTCTGCCGGGGCTCTGTTCTCCCCGAAGTTGCTCATGCTGAGGTGAGTCGAAGAATACCACATCTGATATTGCTAGAACTAAGAGAAAAACAAGCGGCATTGGGCCAAAGGAAGAGCTAGATAAGCATGATGTCCCCGTCAAGGCTGACCTCCCTGTCGGAAAGAATCTATCCGATCATCCTTGCGTTTCCACCAAGTGGACTGTAAACAAGAAGGATTCCAGCATCGGGGTTGGTCCAATGGTGACCGAGAGTTGTGATTGGACTGCTGGACCGCCGATGGACTGGATTGCTTTCCATCGAGCGAGGCCTTCGACCTTAGAGGCAGCCTCCCAGCATCTAACCGCCGACGACAAGAAATATTACTTGTCCGAGTGCAAGGCGCACTGGGAATGCTTCACCATGTAAGTGTCCCGCTTAAGACAGTTTAAGCTACTAACTTTGTTCTCAGGTACGGGCCGTTTGATACTTCTGAGCGCCCGACAAGGATCGACCCTGCAGTGGGAGAGTCCATTGTGAGTGTCTTCAACGTACTAGTTTCTCCATTGTCTAGAGGCTCAATGAAGCTCAACTCAAGTGATCCTGCTGATCTACCGGTTGTTAACCCGGCCATTCTGACTTCGCCGACTGATAAAGAGATTCTGTACGACGCTGTACGCTCAACCACAACCGCCATGATGAATCTCAAGGGTCTAGACGCAGTCGAGTACACTGTCGATGAGGCCCTTAGAGATGACATGTCAGATGCTGCTGTGGCAGCAAGGGTGAAGCAGGGAGGAAGCCCAGTCTTTCACTATTCTGGCACTTGTGCCATGGGTACCGTGGTTGATGCCGAGTGTCGGGTCAGGGGTGTTGAAGGGTTGAGAGTCGTTGATGCCAGCGTTTTCCCCATGCCGCTGGGTGCTCACTACCAGGCTACTACGTATGCGCTTGCGGAGCAGGTCGTCGACATGATGGTAGGTAGTGCGCGCAATGGTTAGGCCAGCGACAGAGTCACAGACATGGCACATGAATAACCATGATGCATTTGTATTCTCATCTTGACTGGCCCATCACTTGCTAGCCAGAACAACCCAAGACTCAAACTTGACACCACCATAGGCATCAATCTCCTTCTGAATCGCCTTGTCAACAGCCTCGGGCCACCTGCTGACCTCCTCATCCGTCCACCCAGCGCGAGCCGCACGCGTAAAATCGCTCAGAATAAACTTCTTCAGACCATCATCCAACTCAGGTCCCTTGACAATGACAGTCCACCACGACATTTGCATCTTGTAAGGGTCAAATCCAGCCTCGGCGGCCAGCTTCTGCAGGTATCCCTCATCCTGGAACTGGGGGTTGGGAACCTTCATCGGCGGGAGATCGGGCCGTACGAGAGCTTGAGCCGCGTGGATAACCTCGCCAGCGCCGAAGCGTTTCCACACAAGAAGAGCGGCCAGACCGGGTGGCTTTAAGGTGCGGTAGATCTCCTGAAGGCCCTTGAGGGGGTCTGCAAAGGTAAAGGCGCTAAAGTTGAGGATACTGTGCGTGAAGTGGTTGTCGGGGATGCCCTCCAAGTTTTGCGAGTCCAGCACCCGAGTCTCGATCGTGGGCCAGGCAGCAAATGAGTCCTTGGCGGCTTGAACCATTGGGGGCACATTGTCGGTGACTAGGATGTGAGGCAGGTCATCAGGGGGGAGCCTGTCAACGAGGACAGAGGTGGCTGTCCCGGGGCCGGCGGCATTATCGTGAACTACCGAGTCCTTGGTGATGGGCTCGATGGCGTGAAAGTCATCAAACAGCAGGTTAAACGCGGTGCGCGTGCTGTTGCCTGTTTGCTGAGCATAGTTTGCGGCGAGGGCTGAAAACCACTCGGGGAACGGCAGACCCTTGCTCTGAGACTTGGAGATGTTTTCCTGCTCAGAAGCCATTATGAATGTAGTTGCAGTCGTATCTTAGTGGGTCAATCCGTGTTTGTCTCGAAATAAAGAGGAGATAAGCTGACAGCTTGTATTTATGATGCGCCGTGAGATTTCAACGTGACATAAGCACTATCCCTGGCCCAGACAAGATGTCAGCTCTGCTAGGCTAAAACAGCACTCTGCTTCGGATAAGCCATGCTGAAATAAATAGGATCTTGTAAATAAGCATATTGTTATCATTGTACGCGTGTTGAGCTGACTGCCTGCTTTGACCAGGATCTGCGCTCCCCAGCCTCAACTATCTATCCGAGTTACATGACAAGCTTGAACCAAGGGGAGAGAATGGCCCGCTTATTTAAGCTTGTTAAATCTTGTCATCAGAAACCCGCTTTTCGGTTGCCTCGGCTGTGTTCTTGGCACTCAGGTCACCACTCTCCGAGGCCGCCAGTGAGTCGGACGAACGAGGAACGGGCTTCATGTTGCGGCGCTGCTTCCAAGACAAGCCCTCTGTGTCAAAGATGACTGCAATCTCTTCAAGCGTAAAGCCTTTAGTTTCGACGAAAAAGTACCAGACAACAACCAGCTAGCCACGGCGTCAGGAACAGTCCCTCAGGCCGGGGTTAAGAGTCTTACCTCCAGGAACGTGTAGACAATGTAAGCGATGTAGTATCTCCACCCGACATTCTGCAGACCAATTGGATTGACAAACGTGCCAAAGAATCCAAAGGCGTGCATGATGCCGGTCTGGAAAGTGACGCCGCGAGCTCGAATGTCGTATGACAGGATCTCGGCTGGGTAAGCCCACAGAGGAGTCCAACCGATATCGTAGGCGCCGTTACTGAGGAAGATGGCGACCAGAACGCCAATGGCATATCCAGAAGTGCCATGCGTGGTAAATACTGTAGCCCGGTTAACTCGGTTGAACAGAAGAAAACTGTTCAGGTTAACATACGTGCAGCAAATGTCGTCCAGAGAATAAACGCCAGGAACATTCCAGCCGTCGATGCAATAAAAAGCTTTCGCCTGCCGACCCTCTCAACAAACAGAGCTGCGATGCTGGCCAAGACAAAGTTGTAGATGGAAAGGCAGCCGTTGATGGTGACTTGGGTTGTCGTGTTGGTGATGCCGATGCTCAGCAGGACGGAGTGGAGATAGTATTGCACAAGGCCATTGCCCGAAATCTGGTAGATAAAATGTTAGGGAGAGCTGGATAACTTGGTCCAAGACATACCTCGATGAAAAGACCAGCAAAGAAGACGATGATCAGACGTCGTCGGTTGCCTGCAGTTCGCACAAGGTCCGACCAGCCAGTCTTTGCCTTGACAGAGGCATCACTCTCAATGCTCTCCTTGATCTCAGTATACTCAAGCTCAACAAGGGAGCTTCGTTCATTCCCGTTGGCGTGGTGCTTGACGAGGATATCCCTAGCATCTTTGCCTCGACCCTTTGAGATTAACCAACGAGGACTCTCAGGGACAAACCAGATAAGTAGCAGCTGCAACGAAGCTGGGACTCCTTGAAGCAGACTAGGGATTCTCCAAGACCAAGCGTTGTCGATCTTGTGAGTACCATAAGTTACCCACGCCGCGATGATGGCGCCGAGGTACCAACACGTCGGGTAGTATGAGATGATGGCACCACGGTGCTTTGGCAGAGCGAGCTCCGCCAAGAGGAGCGGAGCGCCAACAACAGTGAAAGCCAAGCCAAAGCCGATCAAGAAACGCGAAATGACAAACTGGGGAATCTGCTTGGAAGAGGCTTGGAGGATGGCGCCGACAATGGTCCAGGCGGCTCCAAAGAAGATGGACTTGCGGCGACCGAATTTGTCGACAACGGGGGTGATGATTGGAAGGGCGAGCATAGCACCGACAGTTTGGATCGAGTTGAGAAGGCCGAGGACAGGGCCCTTGGGGTAGTCGAATTCTGGGCCTGTCAGTACACGGATGAATGGCAGTTTGACGACAATGTAATCACTCACCCTCTTGCCACGAAGGCAGCAATTGGAGACCATTCATGATCATTCCATCAAATCCTTGGTAGGAGCTGCTCAAGATGACGACTGGAAGCCAGAGGTACAGCGACCGAAGGCCTTTGTCGTGGATCCATGCTGGGAGATGCGGCCGAGCCATGGTTGTTTGCGCAGGTTCTTTGTACAAGATTGGCAGGTGTGATCAAGTTTGCTTGTACTAATTTACCAGCTATAAAAAACACTTTCGATGGAGGTGAAGCTTCTTTTATCTCTGCGCTGTCGTCTCTTGGCTCTATCTCGTAGTCCAACCTTGCAGATCTTGTTGAGTCGTCCTGGGTTGGATTATCCCTAGCACCATCACGTTTTCTTTGTGGCGTATTGCATTCAACTGTACTATCAAAAACCGAGATGTTACACTTAACCGCTCCGTGGTTGGCGCAAGAGAAGAGCGTCGGAGTTGCGTGGTCGTCGGACATGAATGGTCGTGAGTGGGTCAAAGGACAACGGAACTCCGTGGTTATTCGGGGTGCCATGGTCATAACAGGGTGAAATTGATGCTCATTCCCGGAGAAATCTGGTCATGGCATCATTTTAGTGGCTCTATGGTTACTTTTCTGCGTTTTCAGCTCGGTCATCGGAGGATAATGGTCTGTATTTCCCTCCCAAATTCCCTACAAGGAGAAACAACCGCTTCTCTCATTCGATAACGCAACCACTTAGCAGCAGCAATCAGTCATTCTGAAATGTCTCCTCCTTTTTAGCGACCATAGGGGCCATGGTGAACGGCTTGGCTGACTGAAATTCGATAAAACGGCATCTCTTCAACACCCAACTCCAAGGTGAGCACTCGAAATCATGTCCTCTCTTGTCATTCTCCTCAAGAGTCGAGTACTCTCTTACATCTTCAGCATGCCGTCAGCCTCTTACCAACCATACCTCCTTCCAGGATACAAAGACTTGGCCCTTGGTTTCGAGATTCCGTCTCTTGCGTCAGCCAAGATGAACGACACCCAACAGACTGCTGTCCAGCGACAACAATGCCACCCATCTCCCGGGATATACACCGCCCGAGACCTCGTTAATATTACAGCTCCGTTGCTCAACTCGATTGTTCACGCGTTGGGCCATGATGGTGACGGGGAACCATCTTCCAAGGATGTCCTTGTTGACGGCTTGGCTGCTAGCTTGGCCGTCACTGGGCGAGAGTCCACTCTACCATTGTCATATGGCAAAGGTGACACCTCACGACGCGAAATAGCCAATCAAGCTCAAGTCATTGGTGATGCTCTCGTCGAGTACGCAAGATCCACACCTCAAGGAGGCGAAGCAGACCAAAATATCAGGCTCTACAGTCAATGCGAGGGTCATCTTTGGACTCCAGCCGTCGCTGGTCTTCTGCTGGGCCCACGAAGCAACGCTCAACTCATGCAGCTCTACAACGAGTGGCTTCACCGGATGATTCTTCTCCGCGATGCGTTGCTACCCTTTGAGAACTTTGACCAGGTTCCCCTGGTTATCCCATCGTCAAACAAGCAAGGCATCAGGGACTTTGAGGAGCCAAGGAAGAACTTTCTTCTTCAATGTCTGACTGGAAGAATCTCTCAAGCGGCAATTGTGGATGTGGCCAAAGTGTTCACGGCCAGGAGCCTTGGTTCCGGGGGATATGGCTTCCAATACTCTCAGGGGCTGGTCATGCCCGCATTCCTATCCTCTTCGCCATCCCTTCATCTTCTTCGACACCACCCTGCACGAATCGACGACTCACAAGTCGATATCTTGTTCGACTACGAGTATCCCGTATACTTTGATGCTGAGAGGAACGAACTTCCAAAAGCCGAGGAGAGCCTGCCACCTGGACAGTGGCCACCCCCATCTCTTCTCGCTCTCGAGCCGCAGGTGACCAAGTCATCCATTGGCGTCCATGCCCTGAAGGATCCCACAAGGCGTGTCTTGAACATTCAACTGGGACTTGGAAATGGTGAATCTATCACCGTCGACGTCGGCCAGATTGGACGGGGGATTCGGTACGCCTACAGGGCTGCATCCGCAGGCAACGTCGGGGAAAAGCGAAGCTTGCAGCAGAGCCTCTTGCAAGAGCCAATATCTGTCAAGACCAACAAAACCAACATCACTGCGCTTCACATCCACAGCGCTGGAGATATCCTACGAACCCCCGGACTCATCACCCCTAACATCAAGAGTCGCTCAAATGAACTGCACTTGTTCTGGGCCAAAGACCCTCTCATCAGGTTGGCCCTTCTAGGGAAGCTATACCCCGAGAACGTCATACTCCTCGACGAAGATGAAGATCCCGAAAAAGCAATGCATGTGGGCAAGGGCTTTGGTGGGAGGGTGGTTGTAGTTCAGAACAAGCGTCGCAAAATCGCGACTGTAGATGATGCGTAATTTCTTATCTAGAGATAGATTTGCATTCAAGTCTCAGAACTGTGCCTCTCCTAGACATACCGAGAAGTCGGGATCCATTGAATCCCCTGAAGGCCTGAGTTACGTCTCTTACAGAGGGATCAGGTGCCGATGAGATGAGATACTGTGATGCAATGCCACTTTTAAAAGATGTATATTAAACCAAGCCTATACCAAGGCCACCTGATCATCCGCATTGAAGCGGAGAGTGCCCAACACCAGCCGTGTGTACTGGTCCAATCCGTCCCAGCTCAAACTGTTGGCCCGAGATGCTTGCGACAATGAAGCAAATGTCTCCCCAAGTGTCATCTGTGATGTCTCAAGATCAGGGTCTGCCATTGAAAGTTTCTGAGTTTCCCATTCCGTTGCAGACTTCGCCCTCCACAAGGCCGTGGGTGCGGGCAGTGGTAGGTTCGAAATGAGGTCATCGTCGAGCGGCTCGTACAAGTAGGGATCCTGCCTGCCGACTCGGCATGACAAGCAGTTGATAGTGTTGACTAGCAAAATTGTCCGCCTGATGGTCTCGCCAAGAGCCCAAGGCTCCCACCAGGTCGGCCCAGGAAGGCTGGTGGTCTGTTTATGGAGCCGGGCAAGGTGTCTTGTCATCTACCGAGCGTGAGCTTCACCCAGCCAGAGCTCTCCAGCAATAGAGTAAAATACCTTTAATAGCCATGGCTGTTGTAGCTGCGCATTTCGAGCCTGCTCGAGACTTGGCCCAAAGAAGCTAATGATCTGATAGACACACATTGCATGCACCGATGCCAGAACCCATACTTCAGATTGAGAGGAACAGATCCTAGGCTGTGTTTGGTGAGTCGAGTGAGTACCAATCTCAACCAGGATATATAATGAACTTACAAAGTCTTTGACTAGCTGGTCACGCTCCTTGTTAATAAGCGAATGTGCAAAGTGCTGGCTGCTGTTCATGGCGGCGTTGTATGAGCCCAGGCAGCAGAATGCGATTGCCAACGCTTCCAAGACTTGACCCTCAGAACATCGATAAACTGTGGGATGCACAAATGGAGGGTATGTGCCAGCCTTGAGCATCATTTGTGGGAACCCATAGACGTATTTGACCCAGTCTTGGTCATTTCCCAGCATGGCCACGGAGAGCGTGCATGAAGGGCCAAGGTTGAAGGATACGTCGAGGGACATGTTGGCTAGAGCCAGGGTTGAATTTGCTTGATCAGCTATATCTCCGCTGCCGAGATATTGTGTTTTCTCCATTGGAGCTGCCATATCCGGTATCTCATCCCAGGTCAGTGGAGGATGCCACGCGAAGCTCTCAAACCGAGGGTCTGTCGTTGCTGGGACCTGGCTGGCTGAGTTCTGTGCCGTTGGAATCCCAAAAGAAGCAAGCAAATTGATCTCAATACCGCTGTGCCCGATATTTGCCTGTTCATTGTTGAATGTGCTGGCCTGAAGCGTTGAAGGCACGTCAACGAGGCTGCTGTCTATCATTCCGTCTGTTGGTTCTGGATATTGTGTTTGCATCTCGTTGATGGCCGATGGTGTTGCCAAGTCTTCCCATTCCAGCAATCCACCAACACCTCGTATCTCTCCTTGAAGCGAATCATTTGGCCCTTGGGTAACAGCATCTGTTGCATACTGACAACTGATATTCCTGGCCAGACATCGAGAGCAAGAGGGGTAGACAAGATCACACGAGAGTTTGGACTTGACGCAAGCTCCGCATGATTTCCTCTTTGTCTTGCGAGGTTTCAGGAGCGAGCGCTCACATCTTCTCCTGTGTCTGTCTCTCAAGTCCTCTTTGTCAAGTCAGCAGGATACTGTTGATAGGGGTGTTTGGCAGACTTCGCTTGTAGGTCTTGCTGCAGATGCTGCATCTATGCTGGGTTTCAACATGTATCCCGGCATGTGCCGTAGTCTCCATCTCGTCTAGCAAGTTGACCAAGCAACGACATCGGCATCTGGAGTTTGTCATGTACTTGTAAGGTTCAAGTTGTTATCAGATGCTGGGAGCCCCGGTTCCTTCATATGCGCTAAAGCACTGTCGCAATCGGGGCCATGACTGTTGCAATTGTGGCGTCCAGATGGCTTGATCTAACGGTTCAGCCAAAGTTACGTATGTTGGAGAATAATTGTCTCTGAGTGGACGGATAATACACTATCAAACCTAATTCCAAAACTTCCTCTACCGTGTATGCTCCCTTATGATACACAATATTTCCTAGAGAGTTGCCAGCAATCTCTCGTAGAAGAAACCAATTCCATATGTGATATCCTCCCCTCCTATTCTAAACTCTGACCCTTAAAGTACACGATTGCGCAACTTTCCCACCTGGGGATTGATACAAGACACGATGCTCAAATTCCCGTCACTTTCTATGGAACACCCGATATACGTCTGTACGCCAAGATTGTTCTCAAGGGCCGCTGAATCACTGCTAGAGGTCAGTTCCACCAAGAAAAAAGTGGCGAAAACTTTGTACTTACAAGGTGCTCTGCAGGCACTCTGAATATCTCGTCGCACTCTCCAGAACTGTTTGGCTGCCGTGATCCCCAGCCTCTTCGCTCATGAATTCTGTCAGAGCGTTGAGGACTTGCTGGTCGCTCTCTGCGTAATGCCGCACTGGTATATAGACCCTAACCTTTGGCGTCTGGACGTCCATGCCGAACTCGAAGTGGTAAAGAATTCCAGCCGTTCTGTGACTTTTGTATGGAAGGGTGATGTCCTCGGGTACACCTTGCGTTCCCAGCAAAGCATCCCAAAGCCGACGTAGCTTCTGAATTCCCATCTCAAAGCTCGGTTCCTGTAGTCGCCCTCCCAAAGACATGGTCTCCTTAACAACCTCAAAGTTTGTCCTTCTATCACGAAAGTAAACTTTCAGTTTCGACTTTTCTTCCTGAACCAAGTCAAGAGCAAACATCTCAATTTCAAGACACAGCTCTGGATGCTGGCTTACATAGCCGGCAAAGAACTTGAAAGAAGCCAGCTTCTCTTGACTGTATCCAGGGGCGGATTCGACTGCGTCTCGAATTACGGCCATAGTTGATTGATGCGTTGCTCGTGCCATGGCACCTGGAAAGAAGTAGGCCTTGTTCGCGATTACGTTCTCTTCGAGCGTAAACCCCCAGAACATGGTGGACTGATGACCTGGGCCGCCCCCTATCCAAATTTGATCCAAACATGAATGGAAATGATCAAACAGAGTAGTGTTGATCTCCGGAAAGGCCTCCACCAGACCCTTCTTAAAGTCTCCCGCAGCCCTGGCGTTTTGCAGATTCACAGCCGTGCCGGCGTCCAGTCCAATCGGTTCGATAGAATAGTGAATAGTCGGTTTCTCGGCGCCTGTGTGAAAATCCCAGCTTAACTGCATAGGAGTAAAATCATCCGTCATGAAGCTTCTCCATCGTGTCAGTCCTATACGAAATGCAGAACCCAGATGTGGCGTGACGAGGTTTGCAAAGTGGTGAAGGATGTTGATCTGACTCATTTGAGTGTATCCAGCGCTGTTGAGGAAAGATACCAGCACATATCCGACATTCTGATACCAGTATCGCTGGTGAGGGTTGAAGAGGCTCTCGTGCCTCGCCTTGACCAAGTGCCACGGCTTGGTCTGTCGCGATATTCTTTCCGTGGCCATGGTGCCTTATCAGACGGGATAAGATGGATGTCTGATAAGTGGACAGTTTTCGAGGTTTTCAAGTCGGCCGTTTATACAGTTCCATCTCGGCTCTGAAACTTGGGTCTTATGGCCGAGTCCTGACCGTGGCTTCTACTCAGACTCGTCGTCAACGTAACGTATCATGTCGTCTCAATGTGCAAGGGATTCGAGCTGAAGGATGTATATCAGACATGAGGTTAATTATATCCATTCTTTGTCATGTGGCGCGCCATTCATAAATCATTGTTGCCTGGGCTCTTTATAAGTAGCTGAGCCAACGTGGGCCTGATCTGCCTCGCCGTTAGACTTTAGAATATCGTAGACGCCGAAGCTGGCCCCGTCTGCCTTGTAGCTAGAGGATCTTGATTCCATTCAACTTTTGCCTCTGAGTCAGCCTGAAAGGCGGAGTGTCAGCCTGGGCAGCCTAGTAGGCAGATTTTTAGTCTGTTCCTGCAGTGCTCGCAAAATAGCCGCGGAGACGCGTATCCCGCGCCAATTGAATTGTAGATGCTTGTAGATACTGATTTGTGTGTTTTCTATCCTTGCACAACTTCCTGCTCAGCTGGTTTGTGCTGCTTTGCAATAATGTTTTCCTTCTGTTCCCTATCAACACCCAACCACAACAAATCTGGCCTGCTGTAGTGTCCGACAATATCCAAGAAACCTCGAGTTGCTACGACCTTTGTAAGGTCAAGGTCGGCATACACAATCCCTTCTGTATCAGGACTCCCGTCGCCAAGCGGCGCAGTCAAACGTCGACCATCAGGCCCGATAACACAGCTATGGCCTCCACCTGGTTGACGGCAAGAGAGACCATCCTGAGTCTTCAACGTCTCGATGCCCTTCTGAGTGCATACCGAAGTGCTGTGAAGCACATAGGTGGTGCTCTCAATGGCGTACGTCTGCGACAGGTTCTGACACCCATCTGCAGTCATACTCCACAAGCCCGGGTGGTCGACGCCGGCTGACGGATCGATCGGGGGCCACATGGAAATGTGGATTACCTCGCCCTGCGAGATGCTGTGATATTTCAAGAGTGGCTGTGTGTGCTCCCAGCAGGCGAAGCATCCAACCTTGATCTTACCGTGCTCAGCCCCAAAGTCGACCTCGACCACATTGTTCAGGTCGGCTCCTGAGCCGTCGCCAAAGACCGTGCGCTCCATGTGCGTGGGCTTGATCTTCCGTCGGTGCATCACTACTTCGCCCTGGGGAGATATGATGGCTTGAGAGATGTAGATGCTGTGAGACGGACTCTGCTCGGAGAAGCCGAGGGCGACAGCAATTGAGTTTTCCTTGGCAGTAACCTTGACCAACTCCATTGCCTCAGACTCTATTGGCAGAGAGTTGTAGATGTACCGAGTCTGAAGCTCGAAATCGACCGGCCGGGCCCTTGAGTAAACACGAGTGTTAGAAGAAGTAATCACAGGCATAATGACAAATAATTGCAAGGGCAGTTGACAAACTCGGACACCTACCAGATCCACGCAGGATACCCCGGAAGCCAGCACTCGGAGAAGGCGACAAGCTTGGCCCCATTCTGCGCGGCTTCGGCGATGAGTCCGCAAGCCTTCTTGACCGAAGCCGCCAAGTCAAGATACACAGGCTCTGCCTGGGTAACAGCAACTCGAATCGGAGAGGACATGGTTCCAAAAAGGTATAATCACTATGCTCAAAAAAGAAACAGTAGATGCGCGGGTCTGTTAATTCCCGTGCTGCGGTGAGACTATGAGTTGGACGGGTCATCATCTAAATAGAGTACCTTTCGCACGGCATTCCGCAACGAGAAGCTGCGTATCTTCCACATCATACGATAGGAGCAACGTTTCAGAGCAGAGAACGCTCCAGGATGGCCCACATAGCGCCTACCAACGGTCGCGAGCCCTGGCCCCCGGAGACCGGGGGAGAGATCCGTCAGCCATCGGATGGGTTCGAGAAGGGTAGAAGAACCGAGGAACACAAAGTCCCAAGTCTGACCTGGGCTTATGTCAGAGTTGTCGGCATGCCCCAGGTTTACACGCATAGCCGCCGTATCAAGCCTAATAGAACCGTCAGACGGCGCTTATGTAGGGCATATTTTCCGGAAAAGAGCGCTTATGTTTTGTTGAGACTCTCTAAATAAGAATGTCGCTGCGCCCGGCCTTGATGGCATGTCTGGTCCTTAACCTCTATTGAAACCGGCCACAGTTACCACCTAACAGATCCGGTCATAACAATCTACCGATTCAACTACCGGTACGTTTCACAGTGTTACAATTCCAAGTTTCCATCTACACCGTCGGTATGTCCGAGGATCTTTTTAGACCTATCACTCACATGTGACGACGACACCCAGCAGCATGCATTCGTCCACCAGTCGGGTTACATTAAGCAGGCCACGATGCGAATGTCTGTTGGCTCTACGGAGGAAGGGCCGGAAAGTTCTGACCTGACAAAGAGTACAGAATATGACTGATCAAGTACTGGTACCTAAAGGTACTTACAGTGTGATCGCTTTATAGGGGATATAGGTGCTAAGAGGTCAGCTTTAATGACTTTGGTGCCGAGCTTTCTAGCGGTGATAGGGGCACAGATATAGTAGGTTTAGTGCTCTTCATAAAAAGTAAAAGTACTACTGAGTACTCTAAGTGCTGACTCATCAGCTCGTTACCTCTAGTCGGGTCAGAATTTTTCGGCCCTGCCTCTGTAAAGAGTATAATATTTCCCTCATGCATCCTTGTAAACCTTATTCCTATACTCAAAGGATCCCAACCTTGCTGCATCCATGTTCGACTGAAACACTTGCGGTCTGCTTCAACCAACACGCCAAGTTTCCAGGGATCTTGCGGTGAAGTATGGAGCTAGAGCCCCAAGCATGTGAAGGCTCTTACAGAGGACCTTTCGTCGGGGGTAATGCGTACCTGTATGCCAAGATTAAAGGTTTTGGGAAGATGAAATTTTGTAGTTCTACTAGTTGTATGGGCAATAAGGTTTAACCTTTATGCTACCTATTGGCATGATCCCTGACTTTAGCTTTTAGTTTTAAGGTTACTAAAAAGGAAGGAGTTAAAGAGAGTAAATCGACGAAGAAGAAAAAAAACCTTTTATTAGAATAGAAACGATATTTTCCACCATTAGTCCGTTGAGTGCGTGTCTCGTATGCCTCACGGCCTAGTTTTTTGCCTTATGGTCTGTTTTGCCTGTGTCAGCCATTCTTCATACTCTCGTTCCCAATAAATATAGAAACTATCTCCAGGGCTTCTATGATAGTATTGCTTTAAACCTAGAATTATCATTTCAATCAGCGTGGCGTTTCAGTCTCGAGGTCGAAACGCAAAGAGTGGATTCATAAATCATATCTTTGCCAAACGAGTGCTAATAATAGACGAATGCCAAAGCGTTTTTTTTTTTCAGTGGCTCCGGCTATGACATAATGAAATGAATTTCGAGACTAGATAATACTTGGGCAGTTGTACCGTAGGATCTCGAGAGATAGCCGTAAGACTTGAGGTGTAGTTAGGGGGCAATCCTCCCAATAGATCCAAGCTCCCCTGCCCATGCGAGATTCAATAGTAAATCTTTCCGAAAAGCAAATAATTGACGGCACACAAGCCTTTTATACTTTTCATTCTTCCATCAGCAAACACTATTATTAGTCTGGCGGTTTGTAGTTGTTTGCGCTAGGGGTTTCGCTGTGGATGACACCCGTTGGAAATCGACACCTTCCACCTCGTGGCCGGCCTGGTCCGAAACACAAGGGAATAGGATCATATTAACGTTTTCATCCAATGGCAGGATTGTCGTCGTTACACAAAGAAGGCCTCATGATTACGTGAGCCGAGACAACTCCAGGTCTCTTCAAGTTGTTCGTCAGTGCTCAGTTGCATCAGACCCCGCTCCCCCTCTTCATTTCACTTCTCACCCTGAACATACATATCGCTCACCAAGACAAGACAGTCTGTTCCGGATGCCCTTGATACCACTTGTTTGGCTTCTTCAGCATGCAGAGTTCTTTATACATATTGCGACGGCATGATCGAGGCTGCCAGTCGAGAGGCCTGACCTGGCGACGAACGATAATGTACACCAGGAGACGACTACTTCTGCGCCGTGTTTGTGATTTGTTTGGTTTTTCATTACTCTCATTACATCATTGTCCAAGAGCCATCGTTATTAACTACTGCTTCAGCTTAGCCTCAAGCATCACCGTCCGTCCATAAGCAGAGGGGTAGATCTTGACGAGTTCCAGGCCGGCAGCCTCAAAAATCTTCTCGAAATCGGCCTTCTTCTTCTCCTGTCCCGTCATGCACAGAAGAGCAAAGTCGAGCCAGTACAGGTCCATGTTCTCGTGGTCCTCAACCATGTCTGGGACCAGCATGTCGCAGATGATGAGGCGCGAGTCGGGGCCCATGGCCGAGGCTGTGTTCTTGACAAATTCGGTACAGACTGGGGTATAAAAATCATGGAGGAAACGGCGCATGAAATAGATGTGGGCGTCTGCAGCAAATGGTAAGCATGAGGTCTTCACCAGAGACATGATTATCTCCTCAAAGTAAAGACAAGGTACGTACTCTTAACAGGCTGCGGCATAAAAGCGTCGTAGGTCATGAGCTCAAAGCCAGGATATTCCTCAGGCTTCAGGTTATCAATGACACCAGGAAGGTCCTGCAGGATAAACTTGGCGTCAAAGGCATCGCCAATCTCCTTCTTGATAGCAAAGCACGACTGGCCACGGCCGGCACCGATATCGACGAGGTATGGGCGCTCCGGATCCTTCTCAACCTCCTCCTTGAGGGACGCAAAGGGGAACATTCCGGTGACGGGCATTAGCTGGTCGACCATGAACATGTTGGCGTTCCAGATCTCGCGGCGCTCCGGGTCAGGGTCAATCTCGAGCAGCTCGTAATACGACTTGCCGAGGTGCTCCTTTCCGACCGAATACACGGCAGGAGACTTGGTCAGGTCAAAGACATCGTCGGGCTTGTGCGACTTGAGGTACTCGGGAAGGTGAATCCAGGCACGGGTGAACTCCAAGGTGATCATGAAGAATGAGCCAAGAGCCTTGGGGTTGAGGGCACGAGAGAGGTCATTATGGGCATACGTGTCTGGGGCCGTCTCCTTGAATAGCCCGTGGTTGACGGCGACACGGTAGGTGCGGTGGATAACTGTGGGGGCGACGTTGGTGATCCGGGCCAGCTCCTCGGCCGTGATGGAGCTACCATCCTCAGGCATAGCATGGTAAGCACGGATACCCAGGATGGTGTGAAAGGCACCTCCGAGACTCAGATCCTCAAACATGCGCGTCACCAGGTCGATTGGCTCCTGGAAGGCATTGCGGACGCGCTCAGTCTGCTTGATGATGGCCTGGTGGTTGATCGGGTTGTCCTCGTATGACTCCAGATCGGCAACAAGCTTCCGGGCCTCCTCAAGGGCCTTGCTCACTTTGGGATTAGCCATTGCGGATGAGCGACTTGACAGGCCGCTGCGGTTCTGGAGCTTCAGGCAAGGGGATGCTAATGGATAGGGGGGTGGAGAGAGTGAGTGTATGTAGGATACGGTATGTACAACAACAGCAAAGAGTATGCATAAGCAACAAATGGACGACCCTAAAAGGTAGATAGGCCAGAGAGCGGTGGGCGGAGGGGAGGTGGAGGGATTCCCACTATCTCAGAACATGGCGGCATGCTGTAATTGTGTATATTTAGCAAGCGGGTGCAAGAGGCGGGGTTCCACGTGAAAGGTCGAAGCGAACCGGTACACTAGGGAATGAATGGGTCGATAGCAGCAGAGGCGGACGGTGTACGGAGGGCCCTTTCAAAAGTTGTGTCTTGCCAAGGCGCTAAGGAACGCCAGGTGGACCCACCTTTGAGAAAAAGCAACTTCAGAATTCCCGCACCAAATTTACTCGGTACTTTTCCCCTCATTCTTCTTCCTCTTATTTCAATCAGGTCATCATCATTATGACTTCCAAGCCTCATACGAACAATGCAACCCGGGCATTAGTTATTGCGTGGAAATGCCCTTCCGGCGGCAAGACCAGCGCAGAGATTGCCGGGATTCTCAACCTATCTATTCGTACGGTTGATCGGATCTATGCAAAGGCTATTGATAGAGGCTTCGAGCCGGCAGGCAGACCTCTAGTTATCCTTGACGAGCACATCGAAGATGCCTCCCGCTCTGGGCGCCCTAGGAAGCAGACCGATGAGGCACAACTGACCATTATTTCGAAGGTACGCCGGGACCGTTACGGACGGGAAAAGACCTGCGCTGAATTGGCCGGCGAGCTTAGCCTCGAGGGTTTCGATATCTCCGCTATTACGGTCTGGCGAATACTGCGAAAAGCCGGCTTCCAGAAGACCAAGCCGACGAGGAAGCCTGGATTGACGAAGAAGATGAGGATTGAGAGACTTAATTGGTGCCTCGCACATAAAGATTGGACCCTTGACGATTAGAAGAACGTTATTTGGTCTGATGAAACCTCTGTTATCTTGCTCCATCGCCGAGGGAGCTATCGCGTTTGGAGGAGGTCTGATGAGGCCTTTACTCGCAGCTGTATTCGCGAGAGGTGGAAGGGGGCCAGCGAATTCATGTTTTGGGGCTCCTTTTCGTACGATAAAAAAGGTCCCTGTCATTGCTGGTCTCCAGAGACCGCAAAAGAGAAGAAGGAGGCCACCGAGGCCATCGAGAAGATGAATAAGGAGCTTGAGCCGCTGATGAAGGAGGAGTGGGAGCTTGCAAATGGGATGAGAAGGCTACACCTTCGTCAGCTGCCCGGGCCGAAGCCCCAATGGAAATGGGATAAGGATCATGGCAAGCTGATGAGAGGCTCGAAAGGAGGTATCGATTGGTATCGATATCAGACTATGATCTTGATCCCTAAGATGATTCCCTTTGCGAAAGAGTGTGCCAAAGAGCGGCCTAATACGGTCGTACAGGAAGATAAGGCACCCGCACACAGTCATCACATTCAGCAGCGCGTTTATGACCTTCATCAGGTTCAGCGCCTTCTTTGGTGTGCTAATTCGCCAGATCTAAACGCGATCGAGGCTGCGTGGCCGTGGATGAAGAGAATGACTACGAAGAAGGGTGCCCCTAGTAGCCGATCAGAAGCTATTAGGGCTTGGAAAGCAGCTTGGAAGGAGCTTCCGCAGGAGAAGATCCAAAGCTGGATAGAGAGAATTCCTATACATGTAAAGAAGGTCATTGAATTAGAAGGCGGTAATGAGTATCGCGAAGGAAGGCACGGCAGAAAGCCCAAGAAGTACCGTTGGGAATAGCCCCATAGAAAATTGTATGTAACTGTGCTAATCCCTGCTATTTTTGCTTTTTCCTGACCGGGGAGTATTTTAGCGTCAGACACAACTTTTGAAAGGGCCCTTTGTACTGCCAGGTACATCGTAGCGAAGCCAATCAGAGGAGATGGAGAGTTTCCATGACGTCTGGAAACTGGCCATGCCAAGCCACGGACACCGAGCGTCCGGGAACTGAAGCGTCGCGAGAAGATCCTGACCCGACTGCCCGGTTCCAGGAATATGGGATTCGGCACCTGGTCATCTCCGAGTGTATCAATGTAATGAAACCAAAAACACCAGAGAGCCACCACTGCGTAGGGCTTCTCTCATGCACTACGAGATCCAGACTCTCAGCGGCCCGTCGCGAGCTTACCGGGCCCGGTTTAGCGGGACAGCCGGACCGGAGCGCAGCCTGAGTCCGAACATGAGCAGGAGGGGTCGGTTGGAGGCAGTGGCTGGCACCTTCCAAAGCAGGAGGCGAAATGCAAGTATCAGGAATCCCTCTATCACGAACCTATCGGCTTATCAGCATATCCTGCCCCAGCACCCCTGATCTTAGCTTGGCTCCGACTGTCCCGCCTTTCTCCGTCGACAAACGCAGTCGTTTTCACTCTCGCAACCAACAAGAGAGAGCAAGCGCGCATCCGCATCTGTCCAGAGCTCTCTTTCCTCGTATATATCTTGGCGTCTTTTGCTCCTGATCGACGGTTTCAGACGCAGAACCCGTCACATCGGCAGCGCGCGTCACGCACCCCTGCCCCCCTGGGCGCGGCCCACAATCACAATGTCTTCACCAGTTCCTCGTGAGGATGATGACTCGTTCATCCAACCCGATAGTGTACGTTCCTCCCTTGACTATAGCAACGAATGCACAACATGAGCCCCAACCGATTTTCGGATTCAGTTGATCAATATGATCCTGAAACAGGGGTAATAACATCTGCTAACCATGAGGATCTTGTAGAACCAACCCAGCATCGATGAAGATGAGGTCAGTGAGCCCTGGCCAACCTTATACCCCATGTCTCCCCCAATAGCACTGGTATATCATGGGTGCTTAGAGCTTCCATATTGATGCATGTGTTGGCAAACACCATGCCTACCACGTGGAGCCCCCATACACTACCTGGTCATGGTGCAAAATCCCCACCTGCAATTGAACGATCCGCTAACCAACACTCACCTCCTGTGCAGGTCCACGACGACCAGAGCGATAGATCGTCTTTTACGTCCTTGACATCATCTGTCTTGAACGGCATTGTTGAAGGAGGCAGAACCTACGCCGTCTATGGCAAAGAAGGTCAGCGCCCAAACACCAACTCTCTGTTCAACATTTCCAGTCAAGCGGTGAGGGAAACCATGCTGACTGCATTTTACGCCTTTAGAATATGGACTGCCTATGGACGAGGCCGAGCTTGACCGCATCGACATGTGTCACACCAAGTACTGCGCTCTGATTGGAAAGAAACGCCACTTAGCGCCAATCACCGATCCCCAAAGGATCCTAGATCTTGGCTGCGGAACTGGTCCGTCTAATCCTGGTTGCCTTGCAGGCTGGAACGCCGAATTGACGGGAGATAGGAATCTGGTCTATTGAAATGGCTGAGGAATATCCTGCCGCCGAGGTAAGACATCATTTCTCACTAGTTATTTACCTTGATAGATGCTTACCAGGCTAGGTCATTGGTACTGATGTCGCCCCAACGCAACCCGAGTGGTATGGATACATCAATCTGGGTGATCTTCGTCAACGGGCATAGTAGCTGGCTGACCCCCGCAGGGTACCCCCCAATTGCCGCTTTGAGCTCGACGACATCGAGAGAGAATGGACGTGGAAGGAGGACAGCTTTGACTTTGTTTTTGCGCGAGACCTACTGCTCGCTATTCGGGACTGGCCGGGTCTCATCGACCAAACATATACGTACGTTAAACTCTATAGATCCTACCAATTTTCATGCTGCTAACGCGCATCATCAGCCACTTGAAGCCCGGGGGCTGGGTTGAGTTCCAGGCCATCGTCGGTCTACTCGGCAGCGACGATGACTCGATCCCCGAGGACAGCTACCTACGCAAGTTCTCGGGCATGATGGAGACAGCTTCCTCCAAGTTCGGCGCCAGTCTTACGGACCCTATGAAGTGGAAGGGCTGGCTCGAGGAGCGAGGGTATCAGAACGTGACCGAAAAGGTTTTCAAGTTGCCATTCAACCCGTGGCCCAAGGACCCACGGATGAAGATTCTTGGCGCCTGGGAGATGGAAAATCTCCTCAGTGGGCTTGAGGCCATGGTGACGAGGATGTTCCAAAAAGGCCTTGGCTGGTCCGACGCCGAAGTGACTGTGTTCCTCGCATTTCTGAGGAAGGAGATCAAGAACCCGAGAATGCACGGATATTGGCCCTAGTAAGTAAACTCGACAAGCTTTCTTGTGTGGATTGTCTCGAGGTTACTGACATCTATCCCAGCTACGTGGTCTACGCACAGAGACCAACGGACGATTGATTGAAGCTATAGGAGATTTGATATTATCTACCCGCCTTTTCGCCCGTACATTATGGACTCGGTCTCCTTACGACTTTCGTTGGATACTCTTCTAATAACCTCACCGTCAAACGCTCAAACATCACAGGGGTCCTGGATGTTCTCCCAACTGCCCTGTAACTGGCATACAATCAATAAATTGCAAACATGCCAACCTTTGAATGAAGCAATCGGAATTCAGCCAACTCCCCTTTGTCTTTGATGTCATGTTGTTGATCAATGGCCACTTTGATCAATGATACAATAGGACCAAGCCTTTCATCTCTACCGCCGGAGACATTAACCGGCGAGACGCTCCCGTGACGTTCATGCCAGGTGCAACAACCAAGATGCCGGTCGGCTGTGTTGGATATAGTGAAGGAAGATTGCATATCAGTATATGATTAATTAATCCCGTCTTGGCAGGATGGGAGCCGCCTTGTTAATGGCAATCACCGGGAGCACAAACATTGCTACCCCTTTGTACGATGCGCCCTACGCGGATGCACTTGGGTAATTATCTGCACCCAAGGCGGTATCTTACAAATAGACACGAGGCTTGGCAGTGTTGAAAAGAAGATTGGTTGTATTTTGCTCGGTCGTGCAGCGCTTGCACAGGATATCATGCCAACAGGACCACAAACACTGTTCCCACCCAGAATCGTATACACATTTCCAAGATCCAACGACTTCAGAAACTCTCCCAAAGGATACACTGTCGTTCAGAGAGCCATGACGGCACCCGCCGCGCCGACAGCGGCAGCGACGGCACCAACCATGCCGGTAACTCTGGGAGCAGCAGCGTTGCCGGTACCGCTGATAGTTACGTATTCGAGGGAGGCAGTCCTTGTGGTGCTGGCATCAGTAAAGACCATGCTGCCCTTGCCGCCGGAGCACTCGGGGACAAGGCCGCCGGCGCCCGCCTGGAGGTTGATGGTGCTGCACTCCTTGACAATCTCCTCGGCGTCGTCGTTGATGCTGACGAGGTACTCGCCAAACTTTGTGAGGTAGCTCTCCAAGGGCTTGGACAGGGACGCGGCGATGGTGAGCTTGCAGGGGTCGGCGGTGGGCACGACGTCGACGAACCAGGTCAGGAGGTCGTCCGTGGGTGTCGGCATGTCCTTGAGAAGATCGAGGACGGAGCTGGCGCACTCGTCGTTGTCGGCGCGGGCAAACAGGTCTTGGGCGCTGCGCTTGATGGGTGTGAAGCCCATGGCTGGGGCTCGGACGTTGAGGGTCTTGAAGACGTGGACGACCTCGACGTGCTTGACCTCGGCGAGGGCCGTGGAGGCTAGGACAGCGAGGAGAGAGAGGAACTTGGGCTGCATGGCTGTTTTGTCTGGGGGGTTAAGTTGGTGGAGAGAAGAAGGAGAAGAAGAGCGGAGAACAGAAACATCAATTGAGGCTTTGAGGCCTTCTTATACAAAGAAGGATCGTCATGTTGGACCAACAAGCAGACAGGGTCTAAGCCAACGGCTACCCGCAGTCATTAGCAGGGGGGAGATTGCGGGCATGGCTGAGGCGACATTGCCCAATGGCAGCGGCGCTTAACGCTTGGCAGGATTTATCTACTGGGTCCGTTGTCAGTGCAGCATGTCAGGGCCCTGTCCCTGGAGGAGGGCGAAGCCTGTTGGTGTATGGCTGAAACGAATTCTCCAGTTTCAGCGCATCCGCATGAGTGATCCTCCGATGGATTTGGGCTGGAGATTTGCTGGCAAAGAGGCCTAATAATAGCCTTCACCCAAGGCACCTCGATCTGAATGAACAGCAGGCTGATGGCAAGTTGGTGCGGACTCTATCTCATCATCTGAGATCGGCCACTTCCTAAACCAGCAGGTGGCCCATTCTCACCGATACCTCTGATCTCGTTTACTTTGACCCCATCGTAAGATCCTTGAACAAACAGGCAGAACCTCGTTTGTCCGCCCTTCCTTGTCTATGCATGAGTCATACGGTTAAATCCTGCTCCTTCATTCAAAGCTCATCCAACAACCAACAATCAATCGCTGCATACAGATCCTATTCTTCTAGCTGCCTTCAAATTTGTGGAGCGGATCCCACGGGCCGTTTCATCTGATCCGGAGAGGCCATCAGTTGGCCAATCCACAAATTCCTCTCCAGACAGCTCCACCAAAAAAAGAAGAGTCAAGACCCAAAAGGAGGATCACGACGCTCTAAATGAGCTCCTATGCGATAATCTGGGAATCAAACCCAGGGACACCGTAAAAAAATACCTTTTTTCTTGGTATTTTTCTTTAATGGAGGCAGGAGGTAGAGAGGTGGATAGGTTATCTAAGGAGAAAAGGAAGCAACTACCCCGATGCTCGGATGGCAACGGAGAATTTTACCACTAAACCAACTACGCCTTGTTGTGTTGATGTGTCGAGGCGAAGCTATCACGGGTCAAGATCATGGCGATGGTGTTGAGGTTGAGGGACGGGATTGCTCTTTGACTGCCATCATCATAAACAAAAACGGTTTGGTCTAAACGTTTGCCATACTCAAAGTAAGCTTTAGGCTAAGGTATGCCTAAAGAATGAGCCTAATCCGATGGGCACAACTGGTCACTTCTGCCTGGATATGGCTATGCTACTCTGGACTCAAACAACTCAGCTTCTTTGAGTGATCGAAACAAAGCAAATAAAGAAGATTCTTCACTCATTGATGGCAGTAACAAATCACTTAACTAGGTCCCCTTCTATTTCCCGCGAATAGAAATAACACAACCATCTCCCTTCTTCATCTACACATGAACACATCAACACATCAACACGTCTACACATCTACACATCTACACATCTACACATTTATACATCTCGCATAATTTCGAGGAGCTGGGCACGGGTTTGCGTTTTCTTCCTCAGCCATGCCCTTCTCATTCTTTAAAGATGACCCGCCATCTCCCCCAGCGCCACTCCCCCCGGATCCAGCGCTGTCATTCTCTCAAGAGTCCCGCACCTTGTCTGACCACAGCGGTTTTTTGAGCCAAATTAACAGTCCTATCCTGACTCGCTGCCCATCACCAGTCCTTGACTACGGGTCTCTCGAGGAGAGTGGTAACTCAGATGAGTGTAAGACCTTCTACGAATACGCCGATGATCGAAATCCTCTGGTTTGGTACCGCGTTTCGCTGCTCGGCCCTTTTGCGCCTTTTCCTAGAATCCCTGGTGTTGTTTCTCTGCTCATCGACGACTTGGAGAACAGACAAGCAGAGACCCAACCACCATGGAGATCAAGCATGTGGGATAGGCATGAGCCACATAGACTCTGGGAGCATTCTAGACGTGAAGATATCCGTCTCTACTTCCAGAGGCCGGGCTCTTCCCTCTTCCCAGGCGGACACCCGATAACACAGCACAATGTCAGCGGCGAAGTCGTTTATCACCACCTGATGCGCCGTTTTGATAGCCAAGCTCCAATCGAAGATCTCGCGCCAGACGTCATTTACGGATACCGAGAAGACACGCTGCGTCGCTCGGGTGGGATACCAAGTTGGGTCATCGACGATGGAAAGGCCACAGAGGCGAGCCTGTTCTACCCGTTCCTGACAGTTCAGATACAGGACCACGACTTGGGATCAGGCGGAGACATGCACAAGGCGACCGACGACTGCATGATTGCCTCTTCCATCTCTGTCAGGATGCTCGACAAACTCAACCAGCGACTTGCCATCCGCCAGAGAGGCGAGCAATCTACAACTGTAAACAGCGCTGCCTTCAGCATCGCCATGAACGGCGCGGTCGCGCGTCTTTATGTCACCTTTGCATGGGATGAGACGAGAGACTACGTATACAATGTCGCCAGCTTTGTCCTCGAGGATCCCTCACATCACAGGAAATTTCATCAGTATGTCCAGAGCATCATCGACTGGGGGAAGAATGAGCGACTTCAGGGAATTCGCGACGCCATCGAAGTCATCGAGACTCACAGCCCTCCGTGGTACCCAAAATACCAATAATGGCAAGCCGACCGGAGGCGGATTGGTTTTGCACGCGAGGAAAGGCTGTTCTTGATGTTCATCGTTTTGGGGGCGCACTAGACAGACGTATCGCCGCAACTCAGCCCGAACTTCCCTCTGGCATGATGTTTATAAAAAGGAATAAGGGGTCATGTACTTAATCAGAAACCTTCAGTTATCTGGATATACCGGTCCATCATTTCCCAACTATCAAGACATCATTAATAATTACGACAGTTCTTCTCCTCAACAAAGGGCATCAACTATCAAGACAACTACTTATCGATGGAAGGCCATTTCATAACATCCCGTCTCGGCGAAGCTTGAACCACCTTTTGTCGTTATCTCAGCATGCTTCAAGATCACACCCACATGTAGCTCCGGAATCCGGAGCTTCCTGGTAGGTATTTGTCAACCCTATCGGCGTATTTGATGCCATGGAAACAAGCATGGGGGGGTGCGCCCGCTAAGCCATAGTTCGCAGCATACATGAGAGTGAATTTTCTTCATTCGCCCTCTATTGCCTTCACTCTAGACTGCACTAGTCTCCTCGGTGAATGACGACCAGGCAAGTATACAAACACTCGAATTTCCAACAACTCACCTCAGTACATCAACCTTCACACCTACAACATCATCCCTGGCACGACACCCGCAGCCAGCTTTTCAAATCCTCCACAAGGCAAAGGCAGGCCATGTTCGGGTCGCAAAGCGGTGACCCTTGGGGCACCCGCGGTAGCAGGCACACGCAACTCAAACGAGACGAGTCAGTCGGTGACTCCGAGAGCTGCTTCGGCATGGTCTTCTACGAAAGCCGCACTGACGACAACCAAACTCAACTGTCTCATTTGGACGCCCCACCAGCCTCAGTATCATGGCAACCGCCCGGGCGGCATGATGACCCAGAGACACGGCGTCTTGGGGCACCAAAATGACCGCCTTGTCCTTCGCATGCACAACATCTGGTACCTCTCTCCCTTCGAGGCCGCCGGCCAAGTGCCCCCAGTCGTCAAATACATCTACGAGTGGGTGATGAGCCAGGCCAGGGATCTTCCAGGCATCAACCCGGAGATAATCAGCGGCGATGCGCTACTACACGATCTGGAGTCCGGTTCGTCCGCTCGGATCAAAGCGTACTTCGGGTCACTCTTCTCCCCGTCGTCTAGCAGCCGCGTCCAGGGCGTCAAAGATCAGACCATGTGCCACGGGGTCGTCCCTCACCGGGAGAGCATCGAGGGTCCCAGACCCCCAACCCCAGCCATGCTGTATGGCTACAGCCTCGACGTATTTACAGGAGTCGAGAAGCAGCAGCAGACCCTCTTCGAGGCAGAAGCCACTAGGTCTTGCCTCTATCCGTTCTTCACGATTGAGATCCAAAGCGACGGACCAACTGCAACGGGCTCCCTTTGGACTGCCACCAACACGTGCCTCGCCAGCTCGGCCGGCTGCGTTGCCCTCTTCAACAAACTCGATCGCCGAGTTCATCAAGTCACCGGCCCATTCGCCCCCGAGCTCAACAACGTCACCTTCAGCATCGCCATGAACGGCACCGAGGCCCGACTCTTTGTCACCTTCCGAATGGACGAAGGCAGGTACGGCATGTACAAGATCCAGAGCTTCCTGCTCCAGGATCCGGATCACCACATCAAATTCCGCAAATGTGTCCTGAACATCATTGAATGGGGACAGCTGCGATTCGTCAAGATCCGAGACGCGCTGCGATACCTGCGAACAAACGACCCGAATGAGGCCATGACCATGAGGGCCAACTTCCAGTACACCAACAATAGAGTTAGCGAGATTTAAGAGAAGCTCGTAAGGCATCTTGTATTTTCTTTTTCTTTTTGTGCTTGATGAATCAGTCTTCTTTAGCCTCGTCCCTTGCATACACCTATAAGGGATGCAAAAGCCTACTTGTTAGAGAGGCAGACGAGATGAGAGCGGAGCTTGGGCTGAACCGAATATTTCACTTGCAGGACTTGACAAAGATTAGTAGCTAGCTTAGTCCGCAACAGAGGAGTTCATTAGATATTCTACTATCGTGACTATATATTCCTGCTTATTACCTCACGTGCTTGCTTGTACAACGTCTAAACCACCATCGTGAGGCATCACCAGCTCAAAACTCGAAGGCTGGTTGATGCCTACGCATAGACCCACTCATAGGTAGGCAACCAACACTCACTGCGCCGCAAATATTTCTACTTAATCACAATTGAGCGAGCAAACTACAGCTACACAAAGGCATACAGCCATGGAGGCCATTCAGACCGGCCTTGTCGGCCTCTCAACTGAGCTCCTCTCCCACATCATCGACTACGTTCATCCATCATCGCATCTCTCTCTCGCCCTCTCCTGTTCCAAGCTCCACCGCCACTCCCAACCGATTCTTGACCGCCACCGCGCTGCCCATAGCATCGTATCCGACCTCCAGCCTGAGAGTGTGCTCGAACTTCTGAGGGGTGCAGAATCATGCAGCGTCGAGCTCTGGCATGTGCGGGAGCTGGAACTCTGGGGTAATCGGGGTAGTTGGGAGGACTGGCGAGCTTGGGATGTGGGCATAACAGGTCTAGTACGACTCGCCGATGCAGAGCCTATCAAGCCAAGCCTAGAAAGGGAAGAGATCTTGAACTTCTTCTCAATGGGAAAGCAATGGTGGGACATACCCGAAGACGAATTTGACGCTGCGAGGCACGAGCTCGAGACTGGAGGGGACGGTTTCCTCAAATTGCTCCTGATTGCCTCATGTCCAAGACTACACAGCATCAGGTTCGCCAAAGAAAAAGAAAATTACATGCATAGAAGCCTCCGATGGATGGCAAAGGCCGTGTCATGGAGCATGGACAGCGGGAGATGGCCACCAGGCTTTCAGTCTCTGCGCAACGTTGCCATCGGCGTCTCGACGGGGGTACCGAGAGTGCCAGGAGAGCAAGAAGAGCAGAATCCCGGCGGACTCGGATTAGACTTTATCGACTTTGCAGCTGTTCTCAACCTCCCCGGCATCCACAGCGTATACATCAGAGATCTCTATCCTGTGGTCGAGGAAGAGGACGAGGGCCAAGATGTGGAGGAAGTGTTCCGCCTCCAACCCGTTCGTCAAGCATCCAGCACATCTACATCGACCGCGCGGATTATCTACAAGAATTCTTTGACCCGTTCCTGGGCGTCGGAAAGGACCTGCTGTCCATGACCCTCCGGGGGTTCGACCATACGTTCCGGTGTGAGGACACGGATGCGATCCCCGAGGCCCTGAGTAGGAACTACCCCGAGACGTTCCGGAAGATGATCTTTTACAACCCGGAGGGCCTCAACGGGTACAGGTGCGGCGTCTATATCCCAAATGCACTGGGGGAATTCCCTGGCATGAGGCAGTTGTCTGTGGGCATATCCGACACCGAGCTGCTAGCCATGTTTAACGTTAGTTCAGGGCCAAGCGTCCAAGAGTACGTCGACTGGTGGTGCAAGGGGTTCCTGCCAGAGAACCTCGAGGTCATCATGATCTGGGGAGAGACGCGTTATGGATGGTTCGGCGACCTGGACGATGATGTAGACCTGATGGACTTTACCGACACAGCCATCGCGGCCATGATCAAAGCTAGGACTTACAAGAACCTCAAGGTCATCTACCTCGACGATATCGAAAAGTACACAGAAGCCCAACACCAAAAGGCCTGCTTCCAAAAGTCAATCGCCGCGGGGCGCGAGATGGGCGTGCACGTCTACACCCTGACAAACAGGGAAGACGGCGGCTACTGGAAGGAGTTTCTTGCTGCCGCAAACAGGTTCGATCTGAAGACGGGGCCATTCGGTGAGAGGCCTGCCTCGTGGAAGATCAATCGAAGGGACGGGGTGTGGGAGGATCCGGGTTGCGAGGGATGCGGAGAATGCGAGGAGTGCTTGAGGGTATACCCAGAACACGTGTGGAAGAGCGCCGCAGCTTCGGTAGCTAAGGGTTTAGAGAAGTTGGATGTTTAGATTGGGCTTGTGTGAGCAAGAATACATGGAGACGAGGCAAGTGAGATGTCACCACCATACGTTTCGCCTCTCCTTGTGGCCATGGTCTAACGACCTTCCGCTGTGAAGAATATCGGAAATGCCTGTATGTCCGTTCCTCGAGTGGCACCCCTTCTAGTTAGAGGTGGGTTTAACCCGTAGCACATGCCTTTATACACTGAGTGTCATCTTCCCAGTTGGCGTGCAGTGATACTATCTTGTGAAGACCGATCATCTACTCCGCTTCAATCCCTTCAATCCTAACCTCATGTAAGCATCGTTCTTGAACCAGTAAACAAGCTCACCTCTTGGAACACAGACCAGAGACTAACTAGCATCGTCGCAATCCCCTCAGGCCTTTGCCACCTGATGATCCTTTTGTCAAACGTCCCTCAAGGCCGCGCGGCACGACGCGTTGCACTCGTAAACTGGGCGAAAAAAACCACGCGTCCATCGTCAAATTGCCTCTTCATCCACCATTCTCGTATCCCATCGCCCTCCTCCACCACCTCCCCAACCC
>SSHR01000079.1:0-18458 GCA_006518225.1 Fusarium neocosmosporiellum | reverse complement strand
TTAAATAAGGCCCTTAGTAGGCGGCATAAAGTAAAAAGAACCTGCCTATAAGATAGAGGGAAGATAATTATAGATAAGGCAAGGTAAGTAATTAATTAAATAGATATTAATATATAGATATAGGCTAAATTATTAAGAAGTAATAATTAAGGTAGGTTAGTATAATTAAAGGAAAGCTATTATAAAATATATAGTAAGGCTAGTTATAATAAAAGAATATATTAAATTATTATTAAGCTATCTAAGGAAGAAGAAAGTAATTTAATTTAATTAATTAATTAATTAATTATATTTTTATCTTAAATCCTATCTTAAAGGTTAAGATTTTTAGCCTACTCGCTTATCTAGCCCACTCACTTATCACATACGTTATCGTAAAACACCGCAACCTAGATATTATCTTTCTATGGCTGCCGCTACAGAAAGCCAAGGGTGAAAATATAAGTCTTGCAGACAAGATGCCACCTTTCCTTCTCCTCGGAGGGGACGACTCATCAAGTGGCAAGATCTTGGGGCATTTTAGCCCACACCACCACGATCCAAGGCGTCGAGGCTGGTCTCCGAGTCAAGATCGCGCCACGTGCTCATCCATGGAGACTTGGCAAACTTTAGTCAAGGTTTTCACCTTTGACACAAGATGAAAATTCAAAATGGCCTTTATCGTGTTACAGGGTAAGTCGCAGAGTCATGTCGAATTCACGCTGCTGCTTGGACAAAAAGGCTTTAATGGGCAACACATCATGGAACAAGGGGAACGGTGAAGTAACTGGTATGGTAGTTAAAGGCCCTGTTATGTAAGGCTGAGATATTCTATGCGACGACTCATCACAGGCAAGGGAGGAGCATGCGGCTTAGGTCGTTGAGTGAGACAAGTTGAAGAATAGTGCACTGTTGTCGCAGACTGTGATGAGGCGACCCCACGCGTGTCAGCATTGGACAGTGGTCCACTGGTACAAAATAATGTCTTGTAGCATTTCCGATTACTTGATTCCCCCCGCTAGGTTACCCAATGCTGGACAGCCGTTCACGCCCTAAACACAAGATTCAAACCGGTCATCTCCACGGCCGATTCTAAGCGTCGATGCCGTCAATAATTTCAACCAGCCTGGAAAGAAAACCAGGATCCAAATAAGGACTATGCCCAGAGGCAAGCCGTTCAATCTTCACCGTGTCGCCCATGGCCCCTGCCATCGCCAGCTGGCCCTCAATCGGAATAGCTCGATCATTTTCGCAGGCCACGTAGGTTTTTGGAACTGCAATGTCCGGGCTAACAAACTCAGAGGGCGTCTCAAAGCTTGCTGTGCTTTGGTATACGCAATTGGCAAGCATTCTGTCTGCCAGCTCCGACTCGATATCGTGGTAGAATGCATTCTTGGCATTTTCATTCAGCGGGAGGTAATCATCCTGATGAGGTTAGACATTATTCCGACTCCAAGTTGGCAGTCCACTTGGGCAAGGGAGACCACTTACTGTTCGGTCCATGAAGGGCCCATACGTTCCGCCGATCGCCGTTTTCAACGATAGACTTCTGGCTGGCAAAGCAAACGATGCGACATAAACGACGTGCTTAATACCTCCCTTCAAGCCCTTGTCCCTTCTCTCATGGATCTGGTAGCCCTCGACAGCTGCAGATCCAGGAATGCCGCCATAGCTGTGGCACACTACAATTATTTCCTTTCCGTTGCTGAGGGGAGATTCCATGGCTTCGTGAATAGCCGCAACATCGTCCAGGTGAGTTTTTCCTTTGATGTCGGAAACCTGTCCAACAGACGCGTTTCTGGGCTGAATGACGGGGAATCCTCTCTCTGTCAGCCTTTCCTTTAGCATGGCATAGTGGCTAGGGAGATGCCAAGCTCCATGGACCAAAACAATGGTGGGCTTTTCTGGTTGGGCAGACATGGCTGGCGGCAGGTTGGCTAAGAAGAATAGCAATGTTGTAAGATAGAGAAAGAGGAATAACTATCAGCCAAGGGTTAGGCCTGGCCTTTTTAAGATGAATATTTCTGATGAATCCCACGTCAGCCCTAAATCCGTCTTGACACGTCATGGTTGTACTATGCCGCGTTGAGAGCTATGCTGACCTGGACCATGCGTTGGGGGCTGGGCGGTAGTTGCCGGGCTGGCGTTGTTGATAATCAACTTATCCCTTCATGTTCGAAACATAACACTGCTTCAAGGGGATCACAGATATGTTTCGACTATCTTGAAAGAAGAAATGATTGAGTGGATATGGGATGAGACCTTTGATCATCTGCTACCTCCTAGAATGTTTATTGCCACCTCCGTATCATATTGCCCTAACTAGAAACCTAGACCACGAAACTATTCTTGGGAGGCTCAGCCCCTAGAGCTAACTCCATCTCGGGATCACATTTCTTCATGGCCTTTTGATATGCTTCTCGACCTCCCACGCGTTGCAGGTAGCTGAGCACATTTGGATACTCCCCCAAGCTGTACGGAGTAAAGTATCTCATCGTCGTGAGGGAGAAAACCACCATCACATCTGCCACAGTAAACTCGTGACCCGCAAGCCATTCATTATCGCCCAGCCTCTTTTCCAGAGCATCCAAGGTCCGATTGAATCTGTCCCGGGAGATAATCATGAGCGGGTTGTCGACGTCCAGTCCGGCTGCCCGAGTAACCATTGTGCGACCCAGTCCAGGCTGAAAAGTTCCATCAGCCCAGTGCCACCAGTACAGAAAGTCTGCATAAGCTGGATCGGCGGGTTTCAGAAACAGCTTCCCGTCGCCGTACTTGTGGCAGATGTATTCGATGCAGGCACAGCTTTCCGCCAAAGTCAATTCGCCGTCTTGGATAACGGGCGCGGCTCCCATAAAGTGTAGTGCCTTGTACTCCGTAGGCGCCAAGAGAGGATCTCTCTTGTAGGTCTTGAGCTCATATGCGATGCCCAACTCCTCGCATAGCCATGGGAGCCGCTCAGACTGTGAGACGTGAAGGTGGTGGATGACAAGGGGCATACTGAAGATAATTGAGAGAGATTTTGGGGAGAGTTCTGGAAGATGAGGATCGTAACGTTAGCAATGATGACGTTCGATCTTGTAGCCTGAGTTGAAAGTAAAGACATCGACTACATACTTATACCCTTGAAGCCGAGGTACCTTCACTCTACGCGAGCCACTTCCCGAGGCATTTTCCGGTCCCACCTGGTTTGTTAAAGTTGCTAACCAATCAGCTCATTTACCGACGCGGAAAATGTGTTGCTGACACCGACAGTAATGATGGTGCTCTTGACGAAGGGCTTTTTGGGGATTATCAAAAGGTTGATGACGTGTAGTTCCAATGTTGTATTAGTTTCAGAACCTCAAATAAATAATCAGACTAGTCGCCATATCACATTGAAGCCGCCTTCAGTGTACCATCTGTGGCCCTTTATCCAGCTACACGTCAGTTGTCCTTCCTTGCTGGCATATCCAAAAAGTCCCATGTCAACGGTTCTGTTCCTAGAAGCGAAAGGTCAATGCTCATAGTGTGCGGAAAGAAATTGGCCATTTCAGCTTCAAACAGAGAGTTGAACACATCCAAAGTCGGCCATTCATTCGCAACCGTATCGAGTCGCCGGCGTTCCGCCAAGCCTTGGAGCCCATTCGGTTCAGTTGCTTCTTGTTGAAGGCCAGGACCTTTCGGTTTCATGTATTCCAGGCTCGTCTGATTCCCCACGTCTGAAGATGGCCGGGAATCGGTCTCCAGTCCTTCGTTATTATTTGCCATGGCTTCGGGAAATGGCTCTGTCGCCAAGAACGGCGTGGATGATAGTCCGGCGCGTCCATCATCACTCTCGATCCGTAGAGTATTACTTTCCTCTCCAGGCCGTATATAACCACCCTCACTCGACCGCAAAACTCCGGTAAACTCCAAGATAGAGGATCTAGCTAGGGAAGCGTCGGCCTTGAAGCTGGTAAACTCGGAGATGTCGGCATGCTTGGGCTTGTTGCTGACGACGGGAGGGTTTCGCTGGTGGATATCATACAAGCAACGAGCGTATATTTCCTGCCATACGCCGTTAGCTTTTCTGGGTCATTATCGCCATCCTAGAGGATTTACTAGCAGCGAGGCAAGCTTCCAGTACGGGCTCATGGCCTGCATCATCCTGACGTTCGCCCCAACGTTGGCGTGGGCCCTCTCTCTGATGATTGGTTCGGAACACCACAAGAACGGAATCTGTATTGCGCAGCTGCAATATGCCGCGTAAGCAACGTAACTTGGCATTGCACCGAGTCGCATACAAGTCGATAGGACACTGTTGATGAGTTCAGAGACTGTGCCAGCATGCTCGAAAGCAGTTTGAGCCGATAGCTGCCGAGCAGATGACCAACCCCCATCACCTTTAGTCCAACAGAAGAGAGGGACTATAGAGGCATGGAGAGCGCAAAGAGACTGATGGTAGACGAGGTTGGTCAGTAAAATCGTAGAGAATTCTTTTTGCCCAACACCTCTCATATCGCGGGGATCCAACTTGAAGTCTGGCTGCACCGTCTCCCACCAAGCCGAGAGTTTATTCTCAATGATGAAAATGTCGCGGATTTTGCTATCTAGGCCAACTTCCGGGGATCTGACAGCAGAGACAACATTACACCTTGCAAGGAAATGGTTAATTTTGCTTCAATGAACAAGTGAGGTATCTCTCACCAAAGAGTCAACCCACGGATCAACTCAGCAAAGATGCTTCTGGTGCTCTCTTTTGAGTCCAAGTAGGAATGGTGAGCTTTTGGGGTACCTTCTTGGAAATCTGTTTCCGGCCATGGCAGGGCCAAAGTCTGAATGTCTGTGATTGCATTAAATTGAAACAGCTTTTCTGAGCTGAAGCAATGCATCAGATAGCAGGCCCAAAGACGCCGTCGTCTAATCTCCGAGCTTAGTAGTGCCGAGTTTCGCGATCTTGGCGGACCGAGACCAATAATATGGATCAGCTGACACGCATTCCCTATCGCAAAATGAGATATACCCGATGCCATGATTGTGTGAGACCAATTGTACCTTTATGAAGATAACTGATCCTCCATGAACCTTGGCTGTGCCAGAATAAGGCAAGATTGAAGTGCGTGACTAGATTGTCTTCGTGCAGCTCCTCGGCCTCCTGGAACACCAGTTTACCGGCCCTTTTTGCCCACTCAATCATGAACCCTTGATCTTTCAGGATGAATCTACTCGTTTCATCGCGGTAGAAGCTGAGTGACCAAGGTTAGCCGCGAAACGAAATTGGAATCTGGCTTACTTTGCTCCCCAAGCGCAGATGCTTAAAAGAAGGAAGTGAGATCTGACATTGCGCGCTGCAAGTGTTTCGAGAAAAGTCGGTTTATGAAGTAGTAAATCTGACTGGTACACATTATCAAAGTATTCGTCGACTAATCTTGTTATTAGAGAGATCGGTATTCCGTGATAAGATTCTTCATTCGGATGGCCCGGAAGAACCTTGGGTTTTAAACAACGGCCTTCCAATCCAGCCGAATGGATCTCCTGTTGATTCGATAATAACGCCAAAGGCTTGGATTCTCGTCGGCCTCGGGAGGTTTGGTCATGGTTAGTGGCGTCGCTGTACACGCATCCATGGTTGAGCCGAGTGCAGCGTCGACAACGTGGCCGCTCTCCAGAACAGCGAATCTAGGGTTATCCTCGTGTCAATGGGAATATCTCATTGAATGAATAGTATGGCAACCAGTACCTTTTGTTTCTTGCAAGTGCCACACGCCTTGCTTGGCCTTCCTGGAGCAGCCGGCATAACCGCACAATCGAAGTCGGACAGATGTCATCATGTCAGCACCAAGTGAGAGCCAACGGTTGTTCGAGTTGGACTGATCTAGGAAAAACGATTGTCCGACGACACACTATGTAGTCATATTTGTTGTTTTATTGATCATTTGCCTTTGCCCACTCCTAATGCCCCCACATATGGCCATGTTGGTATGCTTTCCAAAGGCCCAGAAGTCTCAGTGAGTGCCATCGACCAAAGGATAAACATACTACCTTGTCAACAGCTTGCGATTCAATTCTATGCTCCTCTCTTAAATACTTGCCTGATGGGGCATTGCACACGTCTCTTTCGGGGAGCCGCTTCAAGTCCATGCCCCCAACGGATACAATAAACCCGAGCTCCCGACAAAAAACGTTAGATATAGCGAGCGACTCAAGCATGATGATCAGGCGGCTTGCTCCCCCTGCCTGCTATAACTCCTCCTAACCTTAATTCTACTGGGGTCGGTCGCTCATTGTGGGGTTAATGTTGCACTGGAAACAGCCGAGGGACTTGATTGAAGCGCATCACCCCCAAACCGGCGGGGGATCGGCGTAATACCAGGAACCACACCACGACTGTTGGCCGTCTTGTTATTTATCCGTCGAATCCCCGCATACATCACGCTTTGCGGTCAAAGAACCCGGGGCTTGGCACTGTCATTCTGCAAGGTTGGCGCAATTGAGCATTGAGAGGCGGAGTAACTGCCAGACTAAGACATGGGCACCGTTTGACCTGTCCATCATCGGGTCAAGATGTACCGAGTGATGCTATAAATTAGACGGGCCTTTCTGTCTCATGAGCCCCAGAATACTTGCCACTTGTCTCTCGTATTCCTCATATGGTCCCCGGTCTTCCTCTCACAACATGGCAGTGAATATCTTGACCGCACTGGTCTTTGCCGCCTGCGCAAGTGCCAAGTGGATCGTTCCCGGCGCGAGATGGCTCGACACCGATGGCAACATCTTCAACGCCCATGCGGGAGGGCTTTGTGTTGACCAGGAGAGCGGCAGATTCTACTGGTTTGGTGAGCACAAGACCCAAGGGCAGGAGGAAGGTGGCGGCATCTCTGTCTACAGCTCCGATGATCTCGCCACGTGGACATCGCACGGCCTCGCTCTGAGTATGTACCGGATTTTATCCCTACTGAGAACCACCTTTAACAACTCTATAGAGCCTGTCGAGGACCACCCTTATATCTCCCCCCACAGCGTCATCCAACGCCCCAAGGTCTTGTACAGCGAAGAAACGGGCAAATATCATGTACGAGAAACCCTACCGTCCGATCCATAACGGTGAAAAGCTCCATTTACTAACCCCATTAGATGTGGTGGCACGCCGATGATAGCAAGTATAGTCTGCTGCTCCAGGGACTTGCTACTTCCGACAAGATCGCCGGGCCATACACTTTTGACCACGCTGCCGCCCCTCTTGGAAACTGGTCTCAAGACTTTGGTGCTTTTACCGATTACAAGACGGGAGAGTCGTATTCTCTTTACTCCAATGGCGACCGTGTTGAAGGTCGCGACGTCTACATCAGCAAGTTCAACAGCAACCTCACAGAGGTTGAGGAGGTCACCTACCGCTTCAACAAGTACGACTTTGAGGCGCCCACCATTATCCAGACCGACAAGAGCTACTGGGCCTTGATGAGCCACAAGACAGGCTACCGCCCTAACAGTGAGTGCCAAGGCTTTTGATGCACATTCAGACACTCACCGCTTTAGATGTTGTGGCTATGCGAGCCGACAGGCTCGAAGGCCCTTGGTCACAGCCATTCTTCGTCTCTCCCGCCTACACTCGGACTTTCAGCACTCAATCTGGCTTTTCTTGGAGGATCAAGGGCACGAAGAAGACGACCTACCTTTACATGGCCGACCAAGTACATTCCCACTTCAGCCTCTTGTTCGGATCTGTAGATTGACTTGTTCCAGTGGGATTTGCTGTCACTCTGGGAGAGCCGTAATGTTTGGCTACCCATTGAGATCGACGAGGGCGAGCGCAGCCTGAAGGTTGTGTGGCACGACATCTATGATCTCAATGTGTATGTTACGAAAAGGAAGTAGAAATACGTATGCTAACCACTTTACAGTAAAACCGGCGAATGGAAGCCCGTCAAGGGAAAGACATACGTCTCGAAGCAGGCAAAGCTGGCTGGAGATGCTCACCTTCAGGAAGCCGTAGGTTACATTCTGATGCAAAAAGTATGGAAGGTGCTAATCGTATTGACCTCCAGACTTTTGGAAGCGACCATGTCATCGCGACAGGCATCTATGGCAACGACAGCACCGTCACCTTTACCGTGACTGGAGAGGGTCAAGACCAATGGGTCTCCTTCTATCATCAGAGTTAGTGACATCTTGTACTGCTTATTAGCTACCTCTCTAACCACATTCTTCTAGACATTGACGACATGGGCTTCGGTGACCAGCCCATGGGTGCACCTGACCGCATCAACGGAACTTGGCAGATCCGCCGCATCAGCAGTGTCGTCGTCAACGGCGAGACTGACAAGGTCCACACGCTCTACCAGAAGGACACCCACAAGGGAATCATCTTGTCAACTCCTCTTCTTCTGCCTCTCAAGAAGGGCAAGAACACCATCACTGTTGGAGGTCTGCACAACGGCTTCGATTACAAGGGCGCGGATCTTGATCGCATTGTTGTTTATCCTCCCGAGAAGAAGAAGGGAAAGCGCAGCCATGCTCGATGGTTCTAGATATAGACTACATTGAACCTGAAAATAGAACAAACCTAGCTGCGGCCAACTCGGTCATCTATTAGTCGCAAAATCTCGTCTGCAGCCGTAGCTCTTCCACCTCCGTTTCGTCCACAAAGCTCGGCCAGCGACCTTGACTTGGCTGTGTACTCGGCATTATTGTCAAGGGCCACATCGATGAGTGCTTCTGTGAGCTCTGACTCAATCCATCGTGGACAGCCCTTCTTACTTCCCCATCGTCCAATGCCCAAGAGCTCGGCCTTGGAAGCAAAGTCATAGCAGTCGAACCAACAAGGAAGAACAACCTGAGGAACACCAGAACTAAATCAAGTTAGTACCCATACTCCTTCATGTGAGCGGAGACTTACCACACAGATTCATTGTAAGAATTAGCGCCGCCGTGGCTGACTGCACACACCACGTTTCCAGTCTCAAGAATCGAACTGGGCTCAGAGGCAAGCCAGTTTACGATACGGACTCGGTCTTTGCCTATCTCGTTGCTCAGCACTGTGTGAACTGCCGAGCCAGGCCCAACATCAAAGTCCCCGCTGCGCTCCAAGTCCTTCTTGAGTTTCCACAGAACTTGGAGCCCAGGAAGTTTCTGCTTTGAAGCCGCCCTATCGATGAGGTTCTTGAGTGAACGCGCCATATCCACAGCTTCAGCTTCCGATGTCAGACAGTGAGTGCCGAGGTTGATGTAAATGACAGGACCACGACTCAGCCAAGCTGCCAGATCGCCATCAATACTCTCCAGCGGCCGAAGAATAGGTCCACATCCGAAAATCTTGTCCAAATACGCCTTTGGAGGGTTCACTAGGTCCAGGCAAGGAAAGTCGACCTCAGGACGGGCGCTAATGAGAACTCGATCAATGCCGTCGAGACCGGTATGAAGCATCGACAAATTCTCGACGATTTCGAGTTGCGGAATATTTGTGAGCTCCCGGACCTTGGTTGTCATTGTTGGTTTGTGATTGTCTGCCGCCATGATGATGATCAAGCGAGAGAGGAGATAGATGTTGAGAGGGACATAAAACCATGGGACAGGAGTGGGAATTCCAGATCCCACAACAGCCCATTTCCAGAAAGGAGCACCACGAGGCTCAAGGTGGTGAACGTAGTCCTTCATGGAGTTGGGAGAGAGGACGGTGAAAGCAAACGCTTTCGCGACGCGAGTCTTCATGTGCTTCCCTGCTGTCATACCGGGTGAAAAGATGGGGTCGACGAGAACGATATCGGGCTCCAAGGTCACAATAAGGCTGCAAATCTCTTTAAATATGGCAGTAAACTCCTCAGGCGTCCAGCACAGAAAAGCCCATGTCGTGATGAACCGTATTACTTGGGGTGCATTCCATAAGCCTGGCTTTAGTAGAGACACTGAGAACATTTGGTTCGAAGGGTCTTGGCTACTTTTTAGGCACTCGAACATGGTGCGGCCAGGAAACGAGTGGAAGCTGACGGGGGGTTGTTGTCCATCTTTCGCCAACGCCAGGCTGAGTGTCTTTTCGAGCTGCGGGAATGACGCGACGTGAAGCTCGACATTTGGATCTCGCTCCAGCAGAGCGTGAGCTGTGGCAATGAAAATATTTGCCTGCCCGAGCTCAGAATTTGTGAGCATAAGCACTTTGCGTCGAGCCATAGTAAAGACGCTGTTTGGAGTCGAGTTGCGACAATTGGGTATCGTGGAAGTCAGAAAGAGTAAAGATCAAAAGAAAACGCGTGAGATAGGGACCGCTCTCTATTAATTTCCTGCCTTTTCAACATGTACCTACGCTTGTCTCCGGACCGGCGAGTTTCGTGCCCAGGGCTCTCATCCACCGTCTAGGGTCTAACTTGGAGCGTACTAAGTCGCATCGCCTGGCGGCAAGCAAGCCTTGATCCATATTGATTGGATCCACAGCAACAAGCAACTTGCTCGATTGATCCGTTGATTGTTAGGACTGAGACCAGCCATGCAAGGTAGTAAGCACTAGTCAAGCCAGGAGTGCCAGACGGAGAGGTGGGCGAAGTGTGTGTGATCTTACCTCATCTACGGAGGAAGTGCTCAAAAGTTCTTACCTGCCAAGGCGCTAGGGAACGCCACCAGAAAAAGCAAGCAGTCCTTGGCCAAAAGTCTCCGTACACCCCACACAACACACCACGGTCGCGTTTTTCACACATAACTTCCAACTTCAATTACGCAGCCAAATTAATTCTAATTAAAAAGAAAATTATACCATTGAATAGCCCTGATCGTAGCGATCAATATTTTGTATACCAACCGCGTGCGCGAATAACGGCTTCAATCCTGTGCTTCATTGTGCTAATTAGCTTCGTAATCTTCTTCTGGTCCAGCTCCTTCTACGCTGCCTCAACGCATCTTCGCAATTCACGCCGGTCTTCAATTGTATCTTTCAAATTGACTGTATGAGGGAACATCCTTCGTAATTTCGACTTTAGCATCCTCTAGACGTTCTCAATGGGGTTTAAATCGGGGCAGTATACTGGCCAGTCTAAGTATTCAATTCCATGGAGACGAAGCCACTCTTCAGTCGATTTTGCTGTATGTATAGGGGAATTATCCTGTTGGAAATGTCTCCTGCCATCATAATGAGGAAGAAGACCGTCTTTCAGTGCCTTTTGATAACTCCAAGCAGAATATCCTTGCTTTGGGGCCAGGGGATCGCGGTGCATTGTGATTATCGATGTACATCCTTTTTTCCATATTCCAGCCCAAAACATAAGTGTAAAGGCTGGTTTAATAGGACCTCGAGGATCTACTAGATCCAAATTATCTTTTTCCCAAGAAAAACGGAAGACCCAGCCGTTGGGGTTGCCGGGATCGTTGGCGATAGAAACCTAATCTGAAAAGATCGCCTGACAAGTATTAATATAAACTAAGGGTTCAACTTCAACACCATATACCTCAAGCAAATCATCCACAATTGGCAAAAGGGCACGTGTACCATTGAGTCTATCCTTTGCCATTTCTTGTGTTATTTTTTGTCTTTTCATTGCTTTCCATTTGCGCGAAAATTCGCGTGAAACGATGCGGCGGACTCTCCGGGGGCTGACTTGGGCACCCGACTCAAAAGTAAGGGCATCCCACGAGATCCAACGGCTCTTCTTGGCCATTCGTATAATATATCTCTTCTCATAACGATTGAGCTTTGGCGGGCGGCCTAGGCGACTTTTGTTATGTGTTGTATGTTCTTTATTCCAATGGTCTCGTATATATTGAATTGATGAGGCGGTTGTGCCGAACTGGCTTGCCATGGCGCGTAGGGAGAAACCATCATCCAATTTGGCCAGGATTGCCGCCCTGGCTTCGGGAGAAAACTCATGTGAATATTGACGATTTTCTGATATTTCTATAGCAAATCCGCGTTTTTTTTGGCATCCTGAACGTTGAGAAATGAGGCAGTAAAGATTGCTGTGTATGGAGAAGCGCGTTGTTGATTGACGCGGGTGGGGTGGGGTGTACGGACTTTTGGCCAGCGACTGGCAAGTAGCATTACCCCTCCTAAATTGTATGGCCTTAATCCGAGAGCGATTTTTCTTCTGTTTTCTCTTCTTTGAGCTCACAATGCCGACCGATATTGCGACCCGTGCCCTAGTGGTCACTCTGAAGGCTCCATCCGGCGCAGCTAAGACCACGGTCGAGATCTACGCGCCCTCACAGGCATCTTAGTGAGGACTATCAATAGCATCTACGCACGAGCTATTAAGCGGGGCTTCGAGCCCAACGAGCGACCGCTTTGCCTTCGAAATGAGTATCTCGAGGATGCTCCTTGCTCTGGCCGGCCGAGAAAGCAGATAGAAGAGAATTAGGACCTTATTATCACGAAGGTTAGTAGGGATCGTTATGGAAGAGAGAAATTAGCCGCTGATATCGCTGGCGAGCTTAGCTTGCAGGGTATCGATATCTCAAAGACGATAGTTATATGCATCCTTAAGGCAGCTGGCTTCCGCAAGACTAAGCCGACGAGGAAGCCTGGGTTAACGAAGAAGATGAAAAAGGAACGCCTTAACTGGTGTATAGCCCATCGCGACTGGACTATAGAAGATTAGAAGAATGTCATCTAGTTAGATGAGACTTCTATTATCTTGCTATACCGCCGCGGGGGCTATCGCGTGTAGAGGAAGGCAGATGAGCGCTTCCTTTGAAGCTGTATCCACGAGAGATGGAAAGGCGCCAGCGAGTTTATGTTCTGGGCTGCCTTTTCGTATAATAAGAAAGGTCCCTGTCATTGCTGGGCACTAGAGACCGCAGTAGAGAAGAAGGTAGCCGCTGAGGCGATTGAGAAGATAAATAAGGAGCTTAAGCTGCTAATAAAGAGCGAGTGGGAGATTTTAAATGGGATGAGAAGGCTAAATTTGCGTTAATTACCTAGGCCAAAGCTAAAGTGGAAGTAGGATAAGGAGCACGGTAAGCTATCGCGAAGCTTAAAAGGAGGCATCGACTAGTACCGATATCAGAGCACGATTATGATCCCTAAGATGTTTCCTTTTTGCGAAGGAATATGCCAAAGAGAGGCCCGACACGATCGTACAGGAAGATAAGGCGCCGGCACATAGCCATCACATACAACAGCGCGTTTATGACCTCTTTGAGGTTCAAAGGATGCTTTGGTGCGGCAACTCGCCAGATCTCAACGCGATCGAGCCTGCCTGGTCATGTTTGAAGAGGACAACTACAAAGAAAGGCGCTCCTAAGAGTCGGCAGGAAGCTATTCGTGCCTGGGAGGCTACTTGGAAGGAGCTGCCGCAAGCTAAGATCCAAGCTTAGATAGAGAGAATCCCTTCACATATCCGGAAAATCATTGAGATTGAGGGGGGGAATGAGTATAAGGAAGGCAGGGATATTCCCCATAGTAATTAGAAGCCGGCAAGGTAGTTTTGCTTTTCCCTGATTGTGGCGTTTCTTAGCGCGGGCAAGAACTTTTGAGCCCTTCCTCCGTACCCAGGCTGCTTGATTTTTTCCTTTGGGATAGATAGTGCGCCCTGGGCACCGGATCTTTTAGACTTGTTTGAAGCATGCTAATCGATCTCCACTCCATTCATTCACCAACACCTAGCACGCCTATGTACCCCATGGATTCGTAGCCGGGCTGAGGATACCTTCCCACTGTCGTCTTTCGTTCAACTTCACGCTTTTCAATATTATTCGGTGAAATATACAAGGATATTTAAGAAGGAAATACTTGTGAGCGAATCGTGTAGTGGTGGTCAAGGCTTTTACATACACCTAATGCTGTTTCAGCGTTATGACCTGCTGAGGAAGTATGAGACATAAATGTTCTTGCCAATATTAATGTTACGGTGTGCCGGAAAACAAAGAATATCAAGCACATATAGGGTTACAGCCCAAACTGTCAAAGACTGTAACCTGGAAATATTGACGTTGCAGGCCCGAGAAATGTCGAATTGACCCGATGTGTGCACTTCCCCCCGCCCCTCACGCTGTATGCAAACCAAATGCGATTTCTTTTTCATATACATTCATCCGCTTTTCTTCTATTTCTATCCGTACTTTGATTTCATAGACTGTGACTCCCCTTGTCGATTGTTGATCGAGGTGGTGAATTGATCCCCAGGTCACAACCCATAGCAACAATTCCTATCTGTTTAAAGGAAGATAACCCAGTGACGATTGCTTGGGACAAAGGGCAAGAAATGGGCAGAGCATGGCCGTATGATATATTCGAAAGAACAAAGCAACCGTAGACGTACAAAGAGCGCTCAATAGTAGTCGAGGAACTACACTCCTTTGTTCTGGTCATTTATATTCACGCCAACACTCATCTTCCCCAACCCACGAGCTCGAACATCCAAAGGATGGACATGTCTCTGCGACCAGTTGATGAACTCAGAAGAAAAGTGCCGAACAACAGTATACAAGCTTAGACTAGATTCCTACGCCTACTTATATAAAATATGCCTCTCAAGTTTCCTCCAAGGACGCTTTCCCATCATCTCCAAACAAGCCGATCAGACAGACCATTTCGACAACTCAACACTCACACGAATCCTCTACAATGCCTCCGACTACGCCTCCGCCTCCAGCCAAGAAGAAAAATCTCTTTTCCCGCTGCTTTCCAGTAGCCTTCTTGCTTGTTCTATTGGCACCCTCATTGACTTGCACCTGGTTGTTCATCAATGACCTTTGGACTAAGATTTTCTTCACTGTCTTCATTCTCCGGTATGCCCGCCTTGTTGGTCATATCCTTGGCTCATGTATCTATAGACCTGCAAAGATAGGACCCGACCCGGCCTTCACGCGGGATGACGTTACTGTTATTCTCCCTACTGTCGACCCTCAGGGCCCAGACTTTCGAGAATGTGTCATCAGCATCATGGCTAACCGGCCCGCCTCCATTCTGGTGGTAACAGTTGGAGCTCAGCTCCGCGAGCAGTGTAAAGCGGTAATTGAGAGTCTAAGCAACGAAGTCAATTACAAAGGAACATACCTTGCAACGCTCCCTGAAGCCAGCAAGCGTCGCCAGGTCGCCCATGCCGTGCGCAGAGTCAGGACGGCCGTCACGGTTCTGGCTGATGACCATGTATTCTGGCCGGAAACGTTCCTTCCGTCAGCCCTTGCACCCTTGAACGATCCCTCGGTTGGTATGGTGGCCACCAAAAAACATGTTCGTCGAACTACACCAGGGAGTTGGAGTTTCAAGTCCATCCTCAACTTCACCGCCTGCAACTATCTCCAACGGCACAACTGGGAACTACGCGCTTCCAACGCTATTGACGACGGAGTGTTTGTCATTTCGGGAAGAACAGCTGTGTACAGGTCCGAATTTCTCCGAGATACCAACCTAATGGAGCAGTTCTGCAGCGAAAAGTTCTTCTTTGGAAAGCTAGGAGGCACTGGACTCGGGCCTGACGACGACAACTTTCTGACCAGAGTGGCCATGAAGGAGCATTGGCGAATTTTCTTTCAAGATACCGAAGACGCGACTATTGAGACAACCCTCGGTGAGTGGCCCAAGTTTGGAGGACAGCTTTTGCGATGGGCAAGAACCACATTCCGAAGCAATCCAGCGATGCTTAGGGACCCTGACTTTCTTCTCTCATATACGTGGAGTGCGTTTATGGTATACTGGGCAGCCTTGGTCAACTTTGCTCTCCTCTGGGACGCAGCACTGATCTTTTCGCTAGTCAGCGTTGAGAACGTGCAACCTTACCAGATTGCCCTACTTTCGGTCTGGATTGCATGGACAAAGGTGATCAAGATCCTCCCGCATTTCTATAGGTACCCGTCGGATATTCCATTAGTCATCTTCCAGATTCTGTTTGGCTATATTCACAGCTTCTTCAAGCTGTGGGCATTGCTCACATTCTGGGACTGTGGCTGGTCTGGGAGAAATCTTGACGACGTCAATACTAACCAGCAGGCCGAAGCCTTGGACACCAACTTCCACTATCTGTAAAACTAAGTAGCAGCAACTGGTCTGACGGATCTTGATACAGGCTGCCGATCGTAACAGGCGAGATAGGCTATGCATCTTGATTAGCTGAAGATTTCTCAGCCATGGGCATGAGAGCCTTATTTCTTGACCTACCGTAGTAAGCGTTCTTGACTATTTTTAATCCATTTATTTTACCAGGAGCACCCATCTTCTTATAGCCCACATGAAGTGCCGTTCCTTCACAGTAACAATTGCCTTTTGCTAAGCAAACATTATGATAATTGGAGAGTACCTATCCGTGGCAGTGAAATACAACGCCCTTGAATAATAGCTATGCTTATGGCCAGAAGGGAGCCCGTTGCGTACATGGAACACTAACACAGTTTCAAGTCATCTAAAATCGATATGGAGATGAGAGGTGACAGTAACAAGCACCACACTTTGAAAGTTATCACTGCAAATCCACCAACGTCACTTAAAGGCTATCTAGATAGACCCCAACAGTGTTGAACAGCTTTTGATCGTTCAGTAGTAGCAGAGCTATTTATCAAGCCTTGTAGAAACCACGGCTCTTGTGTCACCTTTATTCGCACTGGACGCCTCCTTGGAAGGCCAGCCTTTGATACTCGGGTGATTAAGACAGGGACAAGTGTTCTTAATTTAGGGGGTTTGGATTGGATGCATACATTTATGCGGAAAACACAGATATTATTGGACTCTCCTTCTTCTAAACTTGGTGCAAGAAAATCTTGGAAAGATAGGTTTTTGATCTAAACTATATTCATTCTCTCTTGCATAAAAACTAAAACTACAATAGCACGTCAGAAGCTCAATCTTCGCGCCATCCCGTTCAACACCAGGACAGAATCGTCCTCACCGGATTTATGAAGGACTACCTAATTCTTAAAGTCTCCATTCGACAGTTCATCCTCCAAATCATAGTACACTTGGAACTCGCAGTAACAGATCTCTGAATCGCTCTCAACGTCAAAGTTGAAGCTGGCCTCCTCATCCGTGATGAGAACTTTGGGGACGCCATTCGCAGCAGCAGCCTCAGCAAGAAGCTGCACACGGCAGGAGTTCTCCATTGACGTATACAGCCAAGCGGCCTCATCCACGGTCTGCCCAACGGTGAGGATGCCGTGGTTTCGGAGGATGCACCCTTTACCTCGTGGGCCCAGAGCTGCGGCGATGCGATCTCCCTCCTCACTGCCCAAGACCACTCCTCCATAGCTGTTGTAGACGCTGTGTGCATCTCCACGAAACTTGCAGGCGTCCTGTGTCAGCATCTCGAGCCGACGGCCAAAGACGGACCATGCCTTTCCGTGAATGCTATGAGAGTGGCAGATGGCATGCGTGTCAGGTCGAGCTTTGTGGACTGAAGCATGGATGAGAAAGCCAGCTGTGTTTGGAGGTCGAGAACGGTTTCCGCCGATGACCTCGCCGTCAAGATTGACGAGAATCATGTCGCTAACCTTGAGGAGTCCGAAATGACGCCCCAGGGGGTTCGTCCAGAAGGCGTTGGGGAACTCGGGGTCACGAACAGAAATGTGACCGCTCATGCCTTCGACGTAGCCCTCTCGGTGCCAGTGACGAAAGGCGGCAGCCATATGCTCCAGCTGCCACTTGCGATGGGATGCAAAGTCGGGGTGGGTTGGGATTCCTTTCAAGACAACATCGCCATGCGACATTGCTTGAAGTGGCGTCTTGTCCTTGAGTTCATTGCCGTGAGCTGTGTGTGAGGCCTCCTGGGGCTGAATGCTAATGGTGCCGGTCGGGGCAACTTTGGTAGTCGTCAGTGTTGTAGAAGACATTGTGATATGACTTGAGGATAGATGATAAGACAAGTAGGTCTGTTATTCTGCCATAGCAATCAGTCTTATATACCCCATATCTGACAAGTTACCCCGCTTGTCAACTTCAAGAGTGCGCCCTCCAAGTATAACGGCTCATTCTCATTGTGGGGAACGCACCAAGCTGGTGTGGCGAGGCTACTGGTGTTAGCGGCCAACTTATCTGTATTTTGAGCGGGGAGCAGCCAGCATTGAGATCCTATCACGGCCAGTTTCCTGGCTTGGCGGTCATCAATTGCTTATCATACCCTTGGCCAGGCCTTGCATTTCTCTCCAGCATGCCAAGTCGAGGCTCTCGTGTTTCCATGAGCTCTAGATGATTTCTTTTCTAAAAACCTTGCCTTCATTTGCTCTCATTCACTCTGAGGGCTAAAGAATTGAGCATAAAGGCATCTTTAAAGAGGCAAGGCTAGTAAAATGCTGAAAGCTTAGCAAGACGGATTAGTTATCTTTGCACGGGCATATGTATGTTTCTCAAAATTGAGGGTTTATTAACCTATACCACAGGTTGGTAGATACCTGCCCGCGCCACTGTTACTGGTCTTTTAGAGGCGTCACCGAGATCAACTATTATTTCTACAATGGTACGGAGGGCGATTTCAAAAGTTTTGTCCTGGCCTCTAAGCCACATAAATACATCAGCCAATCAGAGGAGTTTTTTAAGCCCAGTTACATCGGTACTTATGAACCTCTTTCTTTGCTTTTGAAGCCCCTATCTTTCAAGGATGCGGTTCGCTAGGCTT
>SSHR01000078.1:0-13382 GCA_006518225.1 Fusarium neocosmosporiellum | reverse complement strand
GCCGGTCCAGGCGCGAGAAGCCCCAGCGCACGCCGACAATGTCAAGCTTTGGCAACAACATCCACTCCCTTGGCGACCTGGCGAATCTCATCGGAATAACCACCGTCGCGTCCCCGCGACAGGCACATGTCTGGCAGAAGGCCCAACCCACCGCCCCCAATCCCGAATTCCACCTCAGCGTCGGGATGCACGAGGCCCTCGGGCGCATCTTCAACGACTTGCGCGGCCCAGATGCCCTGCTGACACGAACAAAGTTCTCCGAATTTCTACAGAATGTCCAAGGAGACACCAAGGTGGACCTGAGCAAGGACAACTACACTCTGGGCGAGTTCCTCTACGTATGGCACACATGGTCTTCAGAAGCTATCGCACCCTTGCCAGAGAAAGATCTGTCCAAGCCTCTCACCAACTACTTCATCAACAGCAGTCACAATACCTACTTGGTCGGGAATCAACTGGCCTCAAGAAGCTCCCCGGAAGCGTACAGAAACGTATGTTGGATACCGCACATCTTCAATCGCATCGTGCCCCATACGAGTAGTCTTTACTGACTGGGAATCCCGCAGGTCCTTCTACGAGGTTGTCGTTGTATCGAAATCGACGTGTGGAACGGGGACGCTGTCGTTTCCACGAGCAGATCTAGGTCTCCTAAGATGGACCACAAGCGCGGCCTGTCAGGTGAATCATTGCCCAACGCCGCCACGACGGTGCGCGAGGCCATAGAAGACTGGTCAGGCAATCGGTCCCGTAGCGCCAGCGCCAGCAGTCGGCGGGAGACGGAGCCGTCACCGCGCTCAAGCACCCAGCAGTTGCCGTTGGAGACCCGCGAGTCTGGGGATCGTCTTGATGTTTCAAAGCCCGCGCGGACCCGCCAGTCATTTCCAAAGAGCGAGCCCATCGTGACGCACGGATGGACTCTCACCACCCCTTGCGGCTTTCGAGAGGTGTGCAAGGCTGTAAGTGAGGCTGCTTTCGTTGACAATGACCTACCTATCATCGTCAGTCTTGAGGTGCACGCCGATCCAGACCAACAGGAGCTCATGGTTCTCATCATGAAGGAGGAATGGGGAGAGATGCTCGTGGACAAGCCATTCGAAGGCTGTGACCCCAAGTTTCAACTTCCTAAGTTGGGCGAGCTGCGCAACAAGATCCTCGTCAAGGTCAAAAAGGCCCCAGCAAAGATCGTCGTCCCGCCCAGCACCATGGACTTACCTGCCATCTGCGCGAATGACGAAGATGCCTCGGCATCTGAAGACGAGGGGACGTCCCAAGGATCGGGCGCCCCTCTCCTGAGCTCAAGCAGTAGTGCCCCTCCACAGTCCAAGAGCTCCAAGGTGGCCATCTGTGAGAGCCTCGGGAGCCTAGCAGTCTACACGCGAAGTCAGCATTACAAGAGTCTCGCAACCAAGGAGGCCAAGATTCCCCCTCACATCTTCTCCATCAGCGAGAACCGCATCCTCGAGCTTCACCAGAAGCAACATCGTGAGATGTTCACCCATAACAAGGGTTACTTCATGCGTGCCTTTCCTGCAGGACGGAGGATTGATAGCTCCAACCCAGACCCAAGTCGCTTCTGGCGTGGTGGTGTCCAGATGGTGGCTATGAACTGGCAGAATTTGGACGAGGGCATGATGCTCAATGAGGGCATGTTTGCCGATGAGAAGGGTTGGGTCCTGAAGCCCGAGGGCTACCAGAGCTCCAACAAGTCTGCAGAGACACAGAGCGAGGCCACTCCTGGTCGCACGATGAACCTGAGGATCACCATCTTTGCTGGCCAACGCATTCCCGTCCAGGCCGGCGATGCTGCGGACCACAACCGTTCCGCCAGCACCATCCGTCCGGTCATCAAGGCGGAACTGCACGTCGACAAGCCAGACGATGTTGAGCGAGATGGGCAGATGCAGGAGCACAACTACAAGGGCAGGACGAGGACCAGCAAGACGGACCATCCCGACTTCGGCCCCAGCGGCTCAACGCTCGAGTTTCTCAACACACCAAGAGTGGTGGAGGAGCTCAGCTTCATCAAGTGAGTTGCCAACTTCCTTTCCCACTGCACGGCGCTGTGCCATGTCCGTTGTCTTCCATCTGCCGTTCCTCCCCTCCGAGCTATTCCGTAGGTCGATACACCGCCGTTGGTCTCACAGGGCCGGGCAGCCTGCATTACGGGAGCGCAAGCCACCATGCAGAAACGACGGCCCGCCTTTGTTTGACCGAAACTTCGGGGAGTGAGTTGTCAGAGACACAAGCCACTGCGGGGATACCGGTCCGCGTGTCCTTGAGTGAGGACCTGAGCTGCATTGCTCAATGAGACGGGCCTAGCTCGAAACGCGGTAGCCGGTGCTCCAGGTCTAGGTCTACAGACACCAAGCTGTTGTTGCCTTTCCCCTCTTGCCAATGTCGCATCTGTTCCTATAGCTCTTTGAACACACCGGGCGCCATCGACGCCGTCTCGACAGATGCGCTCTACTGGCCCCGGTTGAAGATATACACGCACGTTAGCTGCACAGGGCCTTTTGCTTGCATCACGCTAACGCCGTCTGCTTTTTAGGTTCAAGATCGAGGACGACTCTTCCAAGATTGGCAGCTCGCCACTTCTTGCTTGGGCTTGCATTCGTCTAGACCGCCTGCGCCCAGGCTATCGATTGATCCGCCTTTTGGATTCGACGTGTCATGCGGTGCCCGGCGGGAAGCTGCTCGTCAAGATTGACAAGACCTTTGTCTGATCAAAGCACTTCACCGAGTCGATCTGCAATCGGGCATATCAAACCTGCCCTTGGCAGATCCTCATGCGCTAGATCGACTCACCGACGTCGTCTTTCTCGCATTTTGTTTGCAGAGCAGTTTCCGCGGCCCGCTGCGCTGTGAGGGATATCGCCGATCCTCCTCCCTGATGTCCTACTCGCTACTTGATCATCCAACCTAAACTGGTGGGATCCCAACGGTTTCTTATGCGCATGTACCTTTCATTACAGTACCTTTTCCCGTTCGGTTCTGTTGAAAAAGATTGGTGTTTTCAGGGTTCTTTCATGGTTAAGCGTCCAACATACGCAGGTGGTGGAAACAGAATGGGCAGTTGTACCTTCAGCAAACTGATTTTGGGCGGGAGAATCCGGCATTAGAATTAGACAGGAGTTCAGAGATACCCAAGAATAGTGAATCTGATTGATGTTTCTCACCCCTGGAGCGCCCTCGGAGTCCCCATCTCATCTGCTAGCCGCTTGGCCGAGGAAAGCCCTCCACCGACGTTCAGATATCCAAGACAGTAGTGAAGCAAACCATCAGATGACTCTCTGATAGGACCATGACGAGTATCGAGTGGCTTGCATGTCTGATGATGACCCGCTGCAGGATTACATTGCGTGCATGATCCGCGGCCAGATGTCCATTGGCAGCCTGGTTGCTTCCAGTAGGACGGTTCCAGCCAGCCATTGCGCACGCACAGCGGGCCGAGCAGGAGCGGAAATCCCGATCCTCTGCCGTGCATTGGACTCTGTCATCTATCAACACACCACCGAGGTCGACCGAGTTGCCCTGGAGAGGGGAGGAGTTGACGAGCAAGCCGCCATTTTCGTCCATGACGTCCAAGTTGCTTTTTAGTCAAAGGTTTTTGTTCAGGGGGCTTCAATAAGATGCGGTAGCTCTGGTCCTGGTCCCAATAATAGTCCAGGCCTCGCCTCTTCGAGCGGCAAGAAGCACCGAGAAGGCTTGGTATTCACTGGAGTATGTTGCGTACACGCCGTTGTGGGATGACCGCCGCGGCTCGTCTTCAGCGGGCGCTGATCTCGACCCCTGCGCCGATTCCTCTCCCATGTACTGGTCTTGGCTTTTCGGCAGATGGCCCAAGTGGCGGAGGGCGGTTGACGACATCCTCTTCGTCCAGCTCCCAAAGCACGTCTTGATGAAACGGTTTCATTAAAGGTAGGCAATACTGGACCGTATGAGATTTCGCCGGAGAGAGCCGGTATTTGCCCCATGAAACGATTCGGCATCTCTCTCGGGCTATACGTTATAATGGCCTGGATAGGAGACTGTGAAACTAGGGAACCAAAAGCAACAAGCCCAAGTAGCAAGCCAGCGCATGTCCTTGGCTCCTTGCAACCTCATCAAAATGCCTCGCTGGGGCCAAGTCCAGGCGATCGTCGTGTGGGTTGTCTTTCAGCGACGGGGTGGCATTCCGAGCTTACAGCAGCAGCAGGCTGAGGGTTATCGCGGCTGAATGTACGAATTGACGCTCCAGAGCAAAGTTCCTGGCTGAGGTTAGGAGCCGCGGAGACCGGAGAACACCCCTGATCAATGCAGACCGGCTCCGTAATTGGGCGTGGCGCGGGGTGTTGGGATCGATAGTCGCCGCGGCTAGATGCGACCGGCCTGCAGGGTGCAGACGCGTGTTGAACTCTGTGTTTGGCGGACAAGGGTTTGCCCTGTCAGTTGCCGAGATGCATCGTCTGCCACCCCTTGTACCTTGTACATCATCATCATCCCCCTCGGCGGTGCAAGGATTGTCCATCATGTTGATTATCCTGTCAGATGCGGAGAGGTAGTCTTGCGGGACAACCGGGAACGCGTCCACTACCAGTGGAGAAGTCCATATTGATGAGCCTGCTCATACCTTGCCGGGCGACAGAAGCTGGCCTCGAAAAAGAAAATAGCCTTCCCACCCCGGACAATTCGAGCCAAGATGGGGCATACGGGTGCATTGTCAGCAAACACATGAACTGGACTCACCCATGAGAGATATCCACAAGCCTACTGTAATCCTCTAGTCATGGCTGCGTCATCAGGCAGATTAGATGGAATGCATTGTCTTGCCCACCCGCCGTGATATCTGAGCCCTTAGGCGCGGTCCTCCCAACATTCTTGATATCACGAGTTCAGGATTGTGATCGAGCCCCCCGGACATGTTTGGCCCCGAGCGGCTTGATCCGACCGCGTCTATCACATCTTGGATGGCCGCCATGAAAGTTCCAGATTCGAGAGAGGGCTGAAAGAGACATTCAGGGGTAAGCCCGCATGATGCAAGCTTGGGTGGAAAAATGCGCGAGGGAGTGAAAGCTTGACTGTAGCCAGAATATTTTCGGGCCTTCGACAAGACCCCGGCAGTTGCAACACCCTCGTCACTCTGAATCAAGGTAGAGTTTTCTTTTTCCATCATGGGGCTAAATTGTCCGAGCCGTCACCAGTTGGTCTCTGCAGCTGGTCCCTCCCGTTGGGTCTTGTCTGTAAACCAGGGGTCCTGCAGACAGTAGCGGTCTGATAATGCGCAACTTGGCTCGCAGGCCTCGATAGGCCTGGACCGAAGTGCCAGAAGGCCGCAGCCAAAGGGTATCAGTAACCCTACTCTCGGTACTGAGCGGTGCGCATGGCTGCATTCGAGGTGTGGCACTGGTCCCGTGATGATGCCCGTCTGTGGTGTTAGTGGGTCTGATTGCTACCGGTCCTTGGACTGTCTCGACATGGCGAATCAACTAGTATCGCTGGTCGAGCGATAGATCTTGATCTCGGAACAGGGAAGGCTTGAAGATGTAGACGTAGACGTTGGAGTGGGCCAAGGACCAATAATTCACTGGCTCAGACTGATTGCGTGGGGTGTCCTGGGAGATGCCTCTGAGGGAGAAAGCCACTTCCGCTGGGTGTCTCTGATACCCCAGCACGGGTATCATACTTTAGATGAAGAGCATCACCTCGCATTCACTTGGACACAACAGCTAAGACTCTTGCAGGTTGCCTCGGCACAAATCTGCAAATGTGCTGGTGACAGGACTCCGGCAGATGGTTGTCTCTACTTGCTGTTGCCTCTCAAGGCATTACTGCCGGAATGCGACTGGCTGGGTAAACCGGCAGAAACAGTTGCATTTTCAAAGCAAGACCAGCTATCTGGCTATCGTGGACGAAGGGGAGGAGCCAAGAAAGCAACCGGGGTGTCGTAAAGCCAAGGAAGTGAGCGCGTCTCGTGTGTGTAGGGAGGTAGTAGCAGACGTAGATCGTGGGCTTGATGTGGGTGGAGTAACACCGTCAGTGGAGGTTAAAAAAAGCAAGGCGCCTGCAGGGCTTCAGCTACCACACGTCAAGGTGGTAGCAGGTGACAAGGTTGGTTGTCCAATACCTTTCTTCGACTAATCGAGGAGCCCACATTGATGGGTACAGATGTGTTCGCAATTTTCCGGCGGTGAATCGTCCAAGGAACCAGGAGCGCTTTGCGGTGCACTAAAATACCTACAGTACGGAGGAAGGGCTCAAAAGTTCTTGCCCGCCAAGGCGCTAGGGAACGCCACCAGAAAAAGCAAGTAGCATTACCCCTCCTAAATTGTATGGCCTTAATCCGAGAGCGATTTTTCTTCTGTTTTCTCTTCTTTGAGCTCACAATGCCGACCGATATTGCGACCCGGGCCCTAGTGGTCACTCTGAAGGCTCCATCCGGCGCAGCTAAGACCACGGTCGAGATCTACGCCCTCACAGGCATCTCAGTGAGGACTATCAATAGCATCTACGCACGAGCTATTGAGCGGGGCTTCGAGCCCAACGAGCGACCGCTTCGCCTTCGAAATGAGCATCTCGAGGATGCTCCTCGCTCCGGCCGGCCGAGAAAGCAGACAGAAGAGAATCAGGACCTTATTATCACGAAGGTTAGCAGGATCGTTATGGAAGAGAGAAATTAGCCGCTGATATCGCTGGCGAGCTTAGCTTACAGGGTATCGATATCTCAAAGACGATAGTCACACGCATCCTCAAGGCAGCTGGCTTCCGCAAGACCAAGCCGACGAGGAAGCCTGGGTTGACGAAGAAGATGAAAAAGGAACGCCTTGACTGGTGTATAGCCCATCGCGACTAGACTATAGAAGATTGGAAGAATGTCATCTGGTTAGATGAGACTTCTATTATCTTGCTACACCGCCGCGGGGGCTATCGCGTATGGAGGAAGGCAGACGAGCGCTTCCTTCGAAGCTGTATCCGCGAGAGATGGAAAGGCGCCAGCGAGTTTATGTTCTGGGCCGCCTTTTCGTATGATAAGAAAGGTCCCTGTCATTGCTGGGCACCAGAGACCGCAGCAGAGAAGAAGGTAGCCGCTGAGGCGATTGAGAAGATGAATGAGGAGCTTGAGCCGCTGATGAAGAGCGAGTGGGAGATTTTAAATGGGATGAGAAGGCTAAATTTGCGTCAGTTACCTGGGCCAAAGCCAAAGTGGAAGTGGGATAAGGAGCACGGCAAGCTATCGCGAAGCTCGAAAGGAGGCATCGACTAGTACCGATATCAGAGCACGGTTCTGACCCCTAAGATGTTTCCTTTTGCGAAGGAATACGCCAAAGAGAGGCCCGGCACGATCGTATAGGAAGATAAGGCGCCGGCACATAGTCATCACATACAACAGCGCGTTTATGACCTCTTTGAGGTTCAAAGGATGCTTTGGTGCGGCAACTCGCCAGATCTCAACGCGATCGAGCCTGCCTAGTCATATTTGAAGAGGGTAACTACGAAGAAAGGCGCTCCTAAGAGTCGGCAGGAAGCTATTCGTGCCTGGGAGGCTGCTTGGAAGGAGCTGCCGCAAGCTAAGATCCAAGCTTGGATAGAGAGAATCCCTTCACATATCCGGAAAATCATTGAGATTGAGGGGGGGAATGAGTACAAGGAAGGCAGGGATATTCCCCATAGTAATTAGAAGCTGGCATGGTAGTTTTGCTTTCCCTGATTGTGGCGTTTCTTAGCGCGGGCAAGAACTTTTGAGCCCTTCCTCCGTAGTGGCTCATGAAATTGGGAGTGAAAACACGCTTGCGACACTCTTGATTACTCATCGTAAATGCTCGATTTGAGGGGGTCGAGTGACTGCCCCCGACTTTATGATATCGAGACGGCAACACCGCAAGAAGTTGAGGGAGTGGTCTGCTGGATCGGCTTTGTGGCGCATGCATTCTGGGGATCTGTTGTCGGGATCAGATGAGCTTGCTCTGAGATCGCGCCCTCGGGATGAGCAGCCAGGGTTATCCTGGATAGAGTGGGGGGAGTGTTGGTGATGGACCAGTCTTGTGGGTGTTCAAAGTGTTTGATATTTGTGGGCATCACTTGCTTGCTAACCCCAGGGCGAGTCGAATGGAGCTCTGGGGTGGTGAACTAATCGAATCCATGGGATGGAAGGATTTCCTTCTGGTTTACTGCGGACCATGGTAGAAGACGGGCCCGGCTGCTCGATCGTGGCCTTCTAGTGCAGGAATGGCCATCGGCATCAATGGGGCCCGCGAGCGACTGGTGCAGCTCCCTATTATCTGTGTGGAAACAGCCAAGTCGCCAGAAACAATGGCTTGGTCATTGGACGCCGCGAAAGGTCTCGACAAAGTAAGATACCCGAGAAACGCGGTGCAAGTTCGGCCAGGGAGGAGCTCCTAGCCGCGCCTTTGTGACTTGATGAGCTATGGCGTCAGTGCTGGGGAGCAGTTGAAGCCGGTGAATAAAAAAGCAACGCTACCGAGCTATCGACCAAACAGAAGCAACAAATGTCTTAGCCGGGTCACTCTTCATCAGGGCAATCATCTTTGAAATGGGGGAGCTGCCGAGAGAACGAGAGACGTCTGGAGACGGACGAGGGAGGAGTGGGGGTTGTTTGAGTGGGTGCCTGAAATCCATGCGTAGTGAGCTTCGTGAAGTGGAGGGGAGGGAGTGGTTGGAATTTGGAAAAGATGGGGACTCAAATTCCAGATTTGAGATGAGATCGATAGGATGCGATGCAGCGAGTTGGGATCTGGGCGTACGTAGTACAGAGCAAGGTGGAAGAGCCGATAGATATTGGAGGGGAGTGTTGAAGGTGGATGATGCAGGGTGGATGAACATTCAAGCGCCTTCCTAATGAAGGATTGTTTGAAAGCCGCCTTCCTTTTCAAAGTCACACTCTACCCAAGAAGGCTGGGTGGGCTATTCGGGCTGCCTCTTCCCTGAGTCGTGAGGGGCCCGAGAGTAGCACACCCAAAGGCGTGATATGAGTCAATCAAAAAGGTTAAGTTAAAAGACACGTAGGTAGGTAGCTGCATGAAAGCGAGGGAGTAGTATTGCTCTGTAAGTCGAAATAGATAGCGCACCTCCCCCTACGTAACATCCAATCCGTCGTGTGCGCTGCAGAGACGGATGGGAGCTTGCTTGGTACAGCACAGTACTGGACAGTCGAGACCCGCTCACACCAGCAGAAGCCGCCGCTAAACAATTCTGTAGTGCGGAAGGATAGACTGCTCACAGTATGTCACTGGAAGAGTTCTAGATTTGTTCGAGGTCTTTTGTGTGGCTAGCTGGTTTGTGAAGGAAGACGCGCAGAAAACTACTGTAAGTCGACGGTGCAACACGATGGATGCCCGCCAAAGAGTCCTTTGAGGAGGTGGATGGCATCTGCCAGTCCCAAACTGGAATGGTAGGGTAGGACACGAGCAAGAAGCGGAAAAAAGAAAAGTTGAACAGACGCGGCAATCAAAATTTCTCATGAAAAAGCAAATGCCGCCAAAAGCTAGGCGCATGAAAATCCTGGCCTGTCATGGGTAAGGCATCGCAATACGACAAGGGCAGCTGGACGTAGCGTCCTCTGATGGGTGCACCAAGGTCGGAGCACGGAGCACATGCCTCTTACATGCAGGAAGGCGCACCTTCCTTCGCCCGGAGAACTGGCAGATGGCTGGCAGGCACGCAGCGGCACTTGGCGGCTCAGATGCCGATGGGACCTATGCAGCCAATCCCAGCTGCAGCCTCCTCTCCCATCCAAATGGGAGCCCATCACAATAACGACAAGCATCCAGCATCCAACATGAATCCTGAGACCTGATACCTGATACCTGATACCTGAGACCTCACCACTGGGAGGCTGACAATGCCATGGATGGATTGTCCATTCACGGGCTCCATGGACCTTTACGGGCTCCATCAACGCTCTCTCAATCCCGCGCCGGCCTTCTAGCTACCAAACCTGCTAGCCTTACACGCAGCTCGTATCTGACATACGTTGGCTGATGCCGCGGGATGATTCAGCCATGCTGCGAAACGTCCACACAGCACTGTCCGTTCCTTGGCCTCCCGACAGAGTTGCACATCTGACACTCTGGCACGCCTGTCGTGCAGCGGTCGAGTGCGGGACAGGCATTCAGACTTTCATTTCAGCCCCTTTCAGGTGCCAACTGCCGCGATAAACCCCGACGATTTTCGGCTCCAGCACACAAAGGCAAACAAAAGACAGACGTACAAGGCGCAAGAGCATCATAAAGACCCGACAGACATGGGAAGTGGAGCACAAACCCATGCCTGAGAGCACCATGTGGAATTGTGGATGTGTGGCCCCTCCACTCCCAATCGCGCCAGCTCCAGCACGTCGGTGAGATAGCCCGATGCGCCGGCGATCGCTCCAAGGGAGGCAGGGTTGCAGTGGGCTGGCGGAGGGGCCTCGTGCTAGCCCTGAGCTGGCTCTGAGGAGGGACCGGGGTCCCGTCATTCCAGTGCCCCGGTGCCCTCCTGGCTTCTAGGTTCTGGGGTTGATAATGGCATTGGGTGGTTTGTGGGCAACTTGGGGATTAGATCGAGGTTTTAGGGGAATTTCCATCCCTGGGATCTTGGACTCAGCCTGCGGCTTCTGGGCAGCGACTCAGGCTAACCCGAATCCCGCTCGTCCAGAAGACTAAGGCACCTTTACTTTGACGGTCAATTGCGCACCCAAGCAAGTCCCTGGATGATAATTCCCTCGCCCACAAGTCAGCGTCGTGGGCTCCTGGTCATCGTGACCCCCAGAGACGAGCAGTCACAACTTTGCTTTTCTCTGCGCCAACGCTGGGTAGCAGGCCACGCACCGCACACCCCGGCGTCCGTCCACGCTCACCGCGCCCTAATCGCCGGTCCGGTCCTCTCTTCCTTGCCACTCAACAAAGTCTGGAAACTGGTCAGCGTTTAATTACACGTCAAAGGCGGCACAAGGAAACGATTCAACTACGGTGGGACGCCGACATGGACACGCATCCTGGATGGGCGGACCGTTGACCTCGGACAAGAAAAAGCAACCTCGTTCAACTTGTGTCATCCAGAGAGGTCGGGTTGCTGACCGACTCAGAGACAGCATTCTCCAGATGCTGCCAGGCAATAGAAGCAGCGCAAAAAACCAGACACAAACACAAACCGACCCCGCCCCCGTCCGGGTGGTCCACAGTGTTTCTCAAGGGCGGCGCCACTAAAGCTCCCTAGTAAGTAATGACAGCTTGGAGTCTTGCAGAAGTCGATATGACAGGTCTGTTGCTACTGCCGCCGTCGCCAGGCCCCAGCATGCCCCCCGACACCACGGCCGGATACCTACCGATCGTCAAGGAGCATGGCAACCCACATTGGCCTTGTCCTAGGGTTACTGTACTCGTGCCTGTCTTGTCTCGAGGAATACCCATCCTTTGTGCTCCATCCCCTTGACCTTACCCTTCCTGGACTCCCAAGGCATTCCTAGACGGCATCGCTATATTCGGCTCATCCTCCAACACCTCTTGTCACGAAACCATAAAGTCCATCAAACCCCCACATCTTGAACCAGCTCGGACCTCCTCAGGCCTCCTGATACATTGTCTCTTGACACGGACATCTTTTATATCTCCTGCCACCTCGGGTCCACCCCAACTGTCACCTTGTCTTCATTCTCCTCAACTTCCAGAAAGCATCATGGTCTTGTCCAGACATCCCCGGCTTGCCCCCTCGCCACTCAACCAGGCCCCTGACAACCGACGAGAAGACTCGTTCCCCCATACGTTGCAACCTTCAGAACACCATGCCGTGGATCTGGACGACGACGTGACTCGTGGCTTCATCTCCCACAAAGCACCTGGAACCCGATGCCCTACCTGTGCTCTTGCAGGCAAAGAAGTTTGGGTTATTCCTGGTCGTTGTTGCGGATACTGTGGAACCCCTTGCTGTGACGAGGCTCATTAACGATCAGGGTAAGTCTCGAGAGTCTGTTGAACGTTAGAGAATATACGTCTGAACGATATATAGCTCGACTGTTGCGGTTGTTCATGAGTTGCCAAGAACTCGACAAGCCCTGATGGAGCCAGGGCCGAAACAACTCCAGACCTCAGCCAGGCATGGCACAGCTCGGTGGCACCCGTCCTTTCCAGTATCAATTCGAGAAAACAACCGACCAAAAAGAAGGGATGTGACAAGAATTGCATAGGGATCGCGACAACCCCTTGATGCGGCCGCGAGTTCGAGGTCATCCCACAGAATGAAGTTGATCAAACGAACTGGGCGCTCTGATTGGTACAACGGTGTTTTAAGGATGCTGTTGCGCCATCAAGCAAATGTCTCAGAAAACCGTGGGTGTGACCAGGGTCACTTTTCCATGACTGATGCCCCTGGAGGGCCTCAGAAAAAGGTTGACTGAGAACACCAAATTGGGACTGCCGAGGCGGGAGAAAGCCTCTCATTTGGTCTATGTGGCCCGAATGGCCTCATTGGCCTTGGTTGAGGGTCGAGCTTCTTCCTCCAGGGATGATCATTGACAAAGAGGAGGGACGTGCTAGGGCTGATGGGCAGGTGACCAAAGCACCATTCATTGAAGCCCGAGTGAGGGCCTACTAGGATGCTGAGGTGTATCGTCGATCAAGTCGCATCAGCCACCCTGTCATCACATGGCTTTACCGGAGTACAGGAAGACAAGTGTAGGGGATGATTGCCCGAGGCTTGCCGGTGGATGGAGGCAGGCAGTGAACGGTGTAGGGGTAGAGACAAAAATAATGTGCGGAGTATTTGGTTGCGATATTAATGATAATAAATCTCTGAGGAGCGTTTGATGGTCCAATCCCTCGTCTGCATTCAATTACTCGCACTCTTGGCGTCATGGCGGCTCTCGTATACCCTGAGACATGTGGTGGACGAAGTCGGGTTCCAGACTCTCGGCGTTGCACCCAACAGAAAGAAATCTTCGATAACTGACCCGTATGACGCAATGAGGCTGCTAGGGTGGCATCTAAAAGTACGTATCCGTACTTAGATCAGATGCAGAGGAGCCAGGAGTCATCCCTGCCCAAGGTGTCAGTTCAGCTGTCAACTCTCATTTGCAGCCCGAGCTGGAGGCCACACCCTCCGGCGATCCCCGAGGTATTTTCGGACCACCCAGGATAGGCAGGACATACCGTGTAGTGATGTGCTGATAAACAGCCGGAGACGATTCCCGTCTTGTCTACTCTGTAATCGGATGAATAAAGAGAATTATCGGCGTGAACTCGGACAATGGGGACTCGGGCCCGGTCTCCGGGGGTCGGTGCCCACTGCTGAAGCCCCCGGCCGAGGGCGTCCGGCCGTTGAATTGGCCCGGCTCCGGAAAGTGGACCGTTAATTTCCCGCGACAATTCGCCGCGCTGTTATTGGCTGAACAGGCGACCCCAGAATTGATTGTC
>SSHR01000077.1:0-20852 GCA_006518225.1 Fusarium neocosmosporiellum | reverse complement strand
CAGGGGCCCGACCGTGTCAACTAATATCTATATACCTCGCTATCTCTTTATACTAATTAAATAAATCATTAAGAGCTACTACTATTAAGATAAGTATATATTTATTCTTAACTAAACTATATAGCTCTTATTTATTATAAACGCCTAGTTATAAAGGTTAATTATATATTAAAAATAATTTTAAGAGTATAATTAATATATTATAATATACTTAGCTAAAGGTCTTACCCTAATAGGTATAATATATTTAATTTATTAATAATTCCTTTTTTAATATACCCTTACTTATAAGAGAGATACTTAATTATTTTATTAAAAACTTATACTACTCTAAGAGTATTTCTTAGATAAAGTCCCTAATTAAGTTAGGCACTACTTATAACATTAAGTAGCTTATTAAAGTCCCCTATTATACGGAGGCAGCTTTCAAAAGTTCTCGGCCGCCAAGGCGCTAGCAGCAGCCACAAAAAAGCAAGGAAAGCAGGTTTGAAACCCCGCACACACAAATTACCTAGAGAGGGATTTTCTTCAGCTTCTCTTCAATTTCTGACCTTCCTACGGATGGCCCCCAATACAGATATCGCGACCCGGGCCTTGGTGGTTTCCCTCAAGTCCCCCTGCGGGGGGAAGACCACTGCCGAAGTGATTGAGATCACAGGGCTCCCAAAGAGCATAATCAACGACATCTACGCCCGAGCGATTGCCCGAGGGTTTGACCCTAATCTTCGACCTCTTGTTATTCGGAATTCCTTTCTTGAAGATGCCCCCCGGCCCGGCCGCCCGACGAAGCAGACAGAAGAGGCAAAGAAGGCAGTTATGGCGAAGGTACGCCGTGATCGATACGGCCGGGAAAAATCCTGTGCTGATATTGCTGGGGACCTTAGCTTGGAAGGCCACAACCTCTCAGCTATTACAGTCTGGAGGATCCTCAACGCTGCCGGCTTCCGCAAGACCAAGCCAACGAGGAAGCCTGGGTTGACGAAGAAGATGACGCAGGAACGCCTTAAATGGTGTATTGCCCATCAAGATTGGACCCTTGAAGATTGGAAGAATGTCATTTGGTCTGATGAGACCTCTGTTATTTTACTCCATCGTCGAGGAGGTTATCGTGTGTGGCGACGAGCTAATGAACGCTTCCTTCGAAGCTGTATTCGTGAGAGATGGAAGGGGGCCAGCGAATTTATGTTTTGGGGCGCCTTTTCCTATGAGAAGAAGGGGCCTTGTCATTGCTGGGGCCCAGAGACTGCAAAAGAGAGGAACGAGGCAAAGTTGATGATTGAAGAGCTTAATAAGGAGCTTGAACCGATTATGAAGGAGCAGTGGGAGCTTAACAATGGGATGAGAAGACCTTCGAGAGAGGCCAAATACAGTTGTTCAGGAAGACAAGGCTCCATCGCACGCACACCAAGCCCAACAACGGATATATGATCTTCATCAGGTCCGCCAGCTTCTTTGGTGTGGCAATTCGCCGGATTTAAATGCGATTGAGCCTGCCTGGCCTTATTTAAAGAGGATAACTACGAAGAAAGGGGCCCCAAAGAGCCGGTCTGAAGCTATTCGCGCCTGGAAGGCAGCTTGGAAGGAGCTTCCGCAAGAGAAGATCCAAGCCTGGATAGAGAGAATCCCCATTCATGTGAAAAAAATCATTGAGCTTGAAGGAGGGAATGAGTATAAGGAAGGCCGGGAATAGTCTCATAGTAATTTGTATGTATACGTACTGATCCTTGCTTTTTTCCTTTTTTGGAATAGTGGCGTTTTTAGCGCGGCCGAGAACTTTTGAAAGCTGCCTCCGTATCTACTAATTACTTATATATATAACCTAGGACTAGAGAATATTATTTGCTTTTTAGCTCTAAAAGGTAAACTCATCTTTAATATAATCTTAAAGCTAGTACTTTCCTCTTATACCTACCCTAGAGATTTCCTTTTTATATAACTTCTTTAGATACTGTGATAGTATTACGCAGCTTTATTCGGTCCCGCGCACCAACGGGCTCACGTGCCACGACCCTTTCGGCGGGGGATTACTAAGGAATCCTTTGTCTTTCGCTATGGCCACCATCATACTTAGACTTAGCAAGCTTCAGTATAATATAACCATTTTGCCTACCTAGCTTTCCGTGACCTAAGAGATCATAACCGTAACAATTAGCACTTCGTAACTTCTAGACTATATATTGCAGTGCTTATATCTTAAGCTGTATTATAATGCTAGATATAGATATAATATAGATCTATTAGGGTATAGAGAAAAGGTATTTAAATTAATAAGACGCAAAGACTAAATAAGGAAGTTAAGATTATAATAATCTAACTTAGGAATACTATATTTCTGCCTAAGATAGTATTTAATATAATTATTATTAATTTTTAAAGTATACCTATAGTAAATATAAATAATAATTAAATATAAAAAGTTATAATATAAATTTAATATCTCTAGTTTTTATAATTACCTCTAAGTAATTTACTATATAATTAAAAAGGTTCTAAAGGGTTAAGAGGATATAATCTTAAATATTTATATAAAAAAACTATAATAAGAAAAAGCATTATAGTAGATATTCTCTATAACTCATACTTATAAATATTTATTAACTTCTACTAGGATAATATAGACTACCGCGATAAGAATAGGCCTTATTACGTATTTATATAAATATAACTAATCTAGGAACGGGGCCCGTTCTAGATTATAAAGAGGGGGTAGAGATCTTAGAGCTCTAATTAGTCTAAAACCGGGTACGGGTCCCGTTCCCGACTAGAATACTTGAGTAGAATACTTGAGTAGAATTCATAGTTATTGAAAGCCGCGAATAGAATAGAGATAGCTTGAGCGATATAGCCTGGTATGTCATCTGCGAATGCGGCTTACTCCCACGGCTTTACACTTTTACCCTCGTCGTAGCTGCCACCAGTGGGTCTCCACATCTGCCAGAAGATCATGGGTTGCAACTCCTCGTCAATCTTCCTCCACGCCTCGCCAGGGGCCATCTTTGTCGGTTGCAGTCGGTTAACGTTGACAATAGTGAATCCGTGCTTCTTGTAGACAGGTACACCATACTCGGTGGCATCTAGCCACATCTCAACGCCCATCTCGTCCGCTTTCTGCTTACCCCAGTCCATTATCAAGTCTGCCACGCCCTGACGCCGGAAGTCTGGGTGTGTATAGATGATATTGAGGTCTTGCACCATCAGCAAACTTTCCAAATTACTAAGTAGCGACCAATTTGAAGCTCGATGACAGAGAGGATCGAAAGGAATATTTGGGCTTTGACTTACAAAGTTGCGGTCTTGCCCCCATCTTGCGTCTTGGTGCGTCGAACTGCTCCAAACACTTGCTAACATATTCCCGCGTCTCTCCTTCCGGGTACCAATAGGCTTCAGAATAGCCATCGTGCTTTTCGAAAGGGTTGGTTGGACAGATCTTCCATAGACAAGCGCCAACAACCTTGCCGTTGTCATCAATGACCTTCCCCCAGTAACTCGTTGGATCCGAATTGTGCCAGTCTAGCTGGCGAGCTATACATTCCTTAATTGACTCTGCTCGGGCAGTAGGGCCGTCGCCTTGAACCGGACAGAAGAGGCGGAAGAAACTTTGAAAGGGATTCTCATATGCGGCCCATTGGCACTCGATGACTTCTTCAAAGTCAGTGGCGGTGTCCACCTCGAGCAACTTGAAAGGCATGATGCTGATCTTGTGGGTTGAGACATAGGAGTTTGTTGATGCGCAGAATCGCATACGAAGATGGGGTCATTTGAGTCCAGACAGGGCCAAAGTCAATACATGCCGAGACCCTGAAAGATCGACTAATTACCTCTCAAGCCTCAAAAGTTTCTACCATTTTTTCTCACGGTGCTGGTTTCACAAATGGATCGAGAGGATGCTGCGCCACGCCTGACGGGAATTAACCCCGTGCAGTTTCTCCTGCGTCCAAGCGCACGGCAGGACGGTGGTTGTGCCTTTTGAACGGAGTATAACTAACGGGAACTGTGTTCTCTGACATCTAACCGTGAACTAAGGTGAGTGAATTCCTGAGCTAAACTTGAGGACCGGGGTTTAGGACCAATCATGAAGGTTACATGGTGCGCGGGCCCTCCCGGATAGTTCTCCGCGGACCGATTGATCGACAGCCGCAAAGGCACGCACGGGGCAATTTGGTGATATCATATCTCATATCTCACATCCTGGTCGAATAGTGTCAATGCATATGTCAGAAGGATATGAGCCCTTGAAATGTGGCCCTTATCACTGTGCCTGAACTCAGTCTTGGTGAAGCTTGCCTGTTTTTGGCCAAGCCTACAGATTGGTGGCGAAGTATCTTCCCCGCACACTTTCTATGCCAAGATACTTTAATTCGAGCTGGAAGCTTAGACATCCATCAACATTACACACTTATGAACTGGTCCTGAGTAATCCAGTCACGGGCAGGTTTTTCAATTCATCACGGTGCATCATGGAACCACTTAGTTACGTCCTTTCCAGGAGGCTGTTCCAGACCTCGGCCGGGTGCCGAAGGTGTTCCGTCGTCGGCGGACCGTGCCCCTGTTTCGTGTTTTGGGCTGGGGAGGAGCAGTGATTGAATCTAGCCAAGTCTCGTTTGCACCCACAAGGCTCAGCCCAGACACTATCGACAAACTGTGCCAAGCCAAGTAAGTGAAGGCGATCCTGGCAATCTCAACTGCTATCTAGGTCAACAATGCCGCCCTGCCCTCTTCCCGCGCCGCTTCCAAGAAGCGGCTCTGGGATTTTTCACACAATCAACGTTCCCCGACCTCGGGTGTTGAGGCACTTGACTTTCTTCCTCACCTCTCCTGCGGGCAGCTATTGTTTCTATTTGTTCTCCCCCAACCGTCGTGCTTTTCCTCAATCGTCATGGTTCCCCTCCATCTTTTTCACTCGATTCTTCCGTTACTCCCACCATTGTAACTGTAACAGCCGCTGCTTCGCCTGACATGAATCCTACGCAAAAGCTTATCACCGACACCAACAAGTCTCCGCTAGTCCAGGTCTTAACCTTGATGTTCCTCGTCATCGCTCTTCTCGCATGCTCTGTCCGCACGGGAACCAAGATCCGCATGATCAAAACCCTGAGGGCCGATGATATCCTCATCATTGTTGCAAGTGTAAGTAGATAGACCTGTCAACGCGATTCACCTAGCGAAACATCCAACCGCTGTGTGCTCACGCCCGTACCCGCAGGTCTTTGCAACCGGCCAGTCCATCGCTGTGTTCGCGGGATGTGATAATGGACTGGGGCGGCATTTCAACACGTTGAACTCCCGCGAAATCGACACATTCTTCAAGGTAGATGCGTTGACCGCAACCCGCAGAATCATGGACAGAAGGACTGATCGAGTATTCCGATTGTAGAGCCAATACGCGGCCAACATCATGTTCATCACCTCCCTTTTCTGTTGCAAGCTATCAGGCATCGTCGGTCTCCGGATTATGAGCCGGGAAGGCCACAAATGGATCATTTTTGGCTGTGGGGCTGTCGTCGGCGGGTGGGGATTCACTGCGCTCGTTGTCAACCTCTTCCAGTGCCGACTACCTACGCCGTGGAGGTACGCTGACGACACAGACTGCATCGACCGAACTGCTTTCTGGACTTACTATTCCATCACAAATATTGCCTCGGACATTGCTATTGTTGTCATCATGTGCGAAAGCGTTCTGAAAATCCAAACATCATGGTCCAAGAAGGCTTTGGTGATGGGTGTTTTTGGCAGCCGTATCCTGTACGTTTCAATCACGCAATTGCGATTAATCTATCTAGAATTTGTGCAATAGAAAAACGCTAACAAAGACGGAAAAGTGTTACGCCCGCAATTGCGGTTCAAATCTATTTTTCCAACAAGGCCTTTGGTGCCACCGATTTCACTTTCTCGATCTGGAAAGCCGCTATCGCTTTACAGCTAGTCCAGTGTCTCTCCATCCTCACCGTTTGCATTCCCAGCTTCAAGCCCTTTCTCGACAGCGTGGAATCCGGCCAGATCCGTATGGATGACCTTCGGCGACAGGGCAAGACTAGCACCAACGGCTACCCGAGTGGGAGGCCGGGGTGCAGTGGAAACAAGTCAAGCGGGAGCACCCCTCTAGGCACTAGGTCACGACCGTTCAGGTTGATCGAGGAGGCTATTACGACTGAATCACAGCATAGCCAAGTATTCGAGTTGGCTGACTTCTCTAAGTCAAACTCACGAGGGGCTGTAAAAACAACGACGGAGCAGCAGGGTGCTGCTTCGGAGGGGCAAAGCCGCCGCACGAGCCACTCAAGTCAGTCAATCCTCATCCTCCAGACATGGCAAGTGGAAGTGCGGAGCATGCACGAGAGAGCCCTTGGGGAAGATTGAAGAGAATCTCTCTTTCCCCGCTGAAGGAGGCACAGCGCTTTGGATCTCACGCACAGGGAAACATTGTAGCCCAGCGTCGTGAAGGGAAATCGATCAAGGGGTCGGACAGCTTGAATCCCCAATCTTGTTAAGAGCGAAATCATCCGGGAAGCTGAGGGTGTGAAGAGGCATCAGGATGATGCACCACTCTGCAGGGGGCCAAAGCGAGGACCCAACATGTAGATGAGACATGGCAGGGGTAATTCAATTCATAGGGGAATAGGTTTTGTACATGTTTGCCGCATGTTAGCCACAGGAGTAGTTCGGGATGGCAGCGACTTAAGAGAATGCTTGTATACATAGTAGCACGGACATGACAGGGGCAGGGTGAAAACGGAGGTGCCAACTTGGCAACGTGACTGGATAGGAAAGGGCGGATTGGGTATTAGATCGGACAAGGGGGCGCTTTGACCTGGAATGGAGCATGAAGGATGTCAACTTTCCATGTGGCGTCTTCCCAAAGCGCCTCATAATGCCGTATGGCGTCGCCGCTCAATTTCTTGATGATCTCTCCGGTGCCCGAGGCAACCGTCTCCTTGAGTCAGGGTAGGAAGTAGTGCTCCCTCCGATGAAGCCGAGTTGCGCAGCTCTATAGGCCAAGTTGAGTGTCTAAGAAACCGCCTGGAAAGTTTCTGTAGAGGTCCTTGTGCTGGACAGCCGAGAGACGTAAAAAAAGCAATAGTAGTCTGGCTGTCAGCAAATATGAACCCTGGACGTTGTAGCACTGACCCTCTTCACCTGCTACATCAAGGCGCCGTCCTCCTGGACAGGTTCCAGGGTTGCTAATCTCCACAGTTATGCACCGGGGCACCGGAGCAGGCTGCCGGTTAAGCCGCGAGAACAAACTCAACCTCAAACATCTGATAGCACCACCAACTTCTCGCCTTAGGGAGGAGGTGGTGGCGTCAACATCCTCCTTTTGCCGTCATCCTGACATCGTCTGGAATTCTTGACTTCTCCTTTTATCATTTTTTTTTCTCTCTTTCATTTCTCTACATTTTAAACTCCTCTGTCCTGTTCTTCTCTCATCCTTCCTCTTTAGTCCATCATTTGTTGAACTCGCCTTCTGCTTCCATTTCCCGCTCCGCTATGATGGGTAGCGACAACTCCAGCTATGAGCTGGGCAACACGGTGGCCATCGAGGCCCATGAAGCCGGCGTCTCGATGGAGGTCAAGCCATTTTCTGCTCGGACTTCGAACGGCTACGCTGATAGTGATCAATTGGCGCGACTAGGCAAGAAGCAGGTTCTCAAGGTACGCTACCGCGTCATCAACTTTCAGCCGCTATTACATTAGCCTCATTCTATTACTAACTACATTGCTTGAATAGCGAAATTTTGGCTTCATGTCGATTCTCGGCTTTAGTTGTACCATCCTGATTACCTGGGAAGCTGTCACAGTTCTCTTCGCTCAGGGCCTCAACAACGGCGGCACTGCCGGCGTCATCTATAGTTTCCTTATCGTCTGGGTCGGCAACTTCAGCGTCTTCTCTACAATGTGCGAACTAGTCTCCATGGCTCCCACATCCGGCGGACAATACCACTGGGTTGCCATGATGGCACCGCGATCCTGCGCCAAGTTCTTGAGCTACCTTACAGGGATTCTGACGGTCGGCGGCTGGCAAGGCTCCGTTGCTTCTAGCGCTCTTCTAACTGGAAACATGATTCTGGGTTTAATATCTTTGAACAACGACAGCTTTGAGCCCAAGCTGTGGCAAGGCACTCTGCTTTTCTGGGCAATATTCGCTTTCGCCGTGTCCATAAACACCCTTGTCAGTTCGGTGCTGCCCAAATTCGAGGGCTCAATCCTGATTCTGCACGTGTTGGGTTTCTTCGCCATCCTTATTCCCCTTGTTATTCTAGGCCCTCACGGAGATGTCGAACAGCTCTTCACGACCTTCGTGAACAACGGCAGCTGGCCATCTCAGGGATTATCCTTTATGGTCGGTATGATGGGCAATGTTTTCGCCTTTGTCGGTACTGATGCCGCTTTCCACGTATGTTTTACCCTGTTTGAGAGTTTTCTTATATACACCCAGTGGAGGTCGTTACTTACTCGCTTTTGCAGATGTCCGAGGAAACTGTGAACCCGTCTGTCGTGGTTCCCGCTTCCGTCCTACTGAGTCTATTCATCAATGGTGCTTGCGGTTTCGCCATGATCATTGCCATGGTCTTCTGCATGGGTAATTTTGACGAGGCTATCAACTCTGGTCCCGGCATGCTGGGATTTCCATATATGTATATCTTCAAGCAGGCGACCAATTCCACGGCCGGTGCTACCGTCATGGCTACAATCATCATGATCCTTGGAGCTTGCGCTACCGTCGGCATGCTTGCCTCGACTTCACGAGTATTCTGGTCCTTCGCCCGTGACCGCGGTCTCCCTTTCTGGCCCACCTTGTCCAAGGTCGACGACCGCACCACTGTTCCCGTTTGGGCTGTCGCCGTCACTACTACAATTTCGGTACTATTATCTCTCATCAACCTTGGGTCTCCTATTGCATTCATGAACGTTACGTCCCTTTCGATTTCCTGTCTCTACGCCTCCTACCTCTTGGCCGCTATTCTGCTCCTCTACCGCCGTACCACCAAAGGTTTCGCGTTGCCAGCTACTTCAGATCTCCCAGCCCTGGCTAACACCACAGGCGCCGAACTCGTTTGGGGTCCCTTCCATCTTCCGGGCGCTTTTGGTATTGCGAACAACATATTCACCATCTGCTATCTGACGGTGGTTGGCTTCTTCAGCTTTTGGCCTCCGGTGGTGAACCCAACCCCCGACATGATGAATTATAGCGTTCTAGTTACTGGTTCAGTTGCCATTTTTAGCGTTGTCTATTACTTCGTACAGGCCAGGAAGGACTATAATGGTCCCGTTGTGGAAACCTAACCGTTTAGGGCAAAGGGTCAGAAAGATTAGGGGGTCAGATCCTTCCAGCATAGCCCTCAGCACAGCCCAATTACAGGGATGAAACTATCAACAGTACGAGACTCACCATTAGATATTCATTTAGCTAGGAAAATCAAAAGCCTCTCCGTGATTCTTATCCACCTGTCTGGGTGATATACAATGTTCGTGCGCCTGCGCAATCAACCGCTCACCTCTCTCGCCATCTTTTTCTCGCGGCTCTCAATAGTCTCGACAAAAAGAATATCCACAAACGGCAACGTATGGTTCACTGAACTTTTACGCGCCCCAATGTCGTTGGACACCCGTAAGTCCGCCTGCAAGTTGGTTCCGAAGTGGCCCATCGACTGGAGCTCAATCCCTGCTACCGGTGATGTCTTCGAGTTAGTCGGTGCGATCGTGAGCGTGTCTGAGTCTTCCGATCCGGGCCCTTGCTCTGCTCTCCGCTTTCTTTCTTCAACGTCGACCGTGATGTCTTGAAACATCATGATATCTCCACATGACGGCCGGGCCTGTCGTGAGTTGGGCGACAAGGCGCGTCGTCCCCTCACCGCCGCCATGGTCTTGCTATTCATCCTTGTGGCCACTAAACTGTCGGACCGCCCAAACGGCCAGAACTTGGATAGGAAGCCAGGTTCGCTATCTGGGGATCCCTCACGCCTATCCGCCAACTTGACGACGTGCCCAAACTCTTGGTGTACCCCTCGTATAAATTCTTGTTGAAATTGTGCTGACAACTGGCGCATCTTGAAAAAGCTAAGAGGCACAAATTCACAGTTAGGGCTCGACAGCACCGAGTGGATAGGTATCACCCGCCGCATCACAATCATGGTCGATTGCACCCATTCTTCATCGTCTCGGCAGGGTACACGAACCATGGTAGACGTGAGGACTGCGTCTTCAAAAAGGGGCTCTTGTGTCCACTCACACAGCGTCTTGATTGTCTCTGATAGCTGACCCGCAAACTCGCTCTCCTGAGCGTTTTGCCGCGCCGAGATCTCCTCCTTCAGACTTTGAAGTATTTTGGAAACTGGCATGTTTTCAAACCGCCTGAGGAACTGTACGTGACAGTTCTCGAGTGTCTTAAGTGGAAGAGCCGTGGATGGGAGAAGATGTCGGGCGTCCTTCTGTACCAGAACCTCGAATCCGGAGCTGATGGAGGCTCGGATGGCGAAGAATCCTATATGAACACCTGGAGGTGCCTCGTCGTGCTTGGTTGTGTATGTCGACATGGATCGGAGTTTCGTCTCAAACTCGGAACTCTGAATCTGCATGCACGACCTGATGATATTGCTGACCTGATGGAGCTCGGCGAAACGATAACCGGCTGACACAAAACGCTCGGCGTCCCGATCCGACTCGACGCGGCGAATTAACAACATCAATAAGCCGCGCCCAAAGTCCTGCTGTCGAGCGTTGAGCCCCTTCTCTGCCATGTCAGAGCCGCTTTGGTTGTCCTCCTGAGCGTCTCCCATTCCCCAAGAGAGACTTAGACGAGAGCCCATTCGAGATTGGGCTCGTGGCCACTTGCTGCCCGGGCCTGTAGGGATAATCTCATCCCACAAGACACCTACTGAGGTCATATCCTCATGAAACCGGTCCGCAAGCTCGGCTGCGGCAAGACAGAAAAGTTCCTTAAAAATGACATCGTAGCGTTCAATTATCTCTCCATACTCGCTAACGAGCTGAATGCCACGTCGTCCGTCCTTGTGAGTACTAGAATGCGGCAACTGTGATATGTGCCGCCTCATACCGCTGACAAAGTTCGAGATAGTACTCCAGTTTCTTGATGCCTGGAACATCCATTGGAAGATTGGGTGACTGATGCTAAAGCCGTCTTTGGTATTCTAGCGGAGTGAGTCGAGGTTCATACACAACGTGGCAGAGTATATATGTCTACCTTTTCCAGGAAGGAGTCAGTGACAACAGTACTGGGAATGAATCCATCAGGGTCAATGAGAATTCTTCCGCCCTTGTCAAAGATAGCCGCTCCCAGTGTGACCTGCTGCGCTCGAAGGGCCGACTTTCTCATGTTCCTCGCGCGAATAATGGCTGAGGTAGCAATGATGAAACAGGCACCGAGAGACTGTTCTGGATTAGCCGCACTCTTCATATTGTCAACTGCGGTTGCTTACTGACCAAACAGATAACCACAATGACAGTTGCACCTTTAGAGGGCTCGTTACCCTCAGACTTGATATCTCTGAGACGATAGCGAGTTCCAGTAGCGGCACACCAATGCATCCCTGATACAGCACTTGCAAGGACCGCAGCCGAGATGGCTCGCTTCTGCCACGAATTGGTCCACACAGCTCTAAAGACAAAGAGCGTGAAGAGGGCAACGTTGCTAGCAACGACGGCGATGATGGCAGATCCGACGACATTAACTGGCCGATATACACAGGTATAGTTTTTAATAGACGCGTTCCCGAGATAGTGCATACTGCAGATGGCAACGCCGCAGAGAACACTGCCGACAATAACTCTCCACCAGGAAACGGTATTATTAGTGCCGATTGCGAGAAAGGCGACCAGCAAGACGAGGATAGGGATGAAGAAGGATACAGCTGTGAACCCCCGCGAGTAGGTTATTTGCATCTCGGGTTCTCCGTTGGCAAGATCGATGGCTCTGTTTCCAATGAAATGCTAGTTGGTAGAATAGATGGTGAGCATTCGAGTACTACGTGATGAAGATGGATATTGTTATTACTCACCATGCACCAGATGGCTACTCCGCCCATGGTAACGGCCGAGCTCACGAGTAACAGGCTGATTTGGTCAGTGCGAGCATTCAAAGACATAATATGTGACTTTGAGCATCACAAACACGTGAACATACTGGTTGAGCAGGCCTCGGAAGCCGGTTCGTCTTTTAATAAGCTCAAGGCTCGAGCCTGCGCCGACCATGCTGACAACGTAGCTGAGAGCGACGAAGCCGGCATTGTAGCTCTGGGGCACGATGTGATTCTGATACTCCCCAAGCAAGTCGTAGGAAGACATGATGAGACTAGAGCCCGCGGAAGAGCAACGGCAAGTTGCTGACACCGTGAAGTAGAGAGCGAGGATCCTTACTTGGCTGGGTGGAACATGAATGCGACTCGGGCGGCTCTTAACTGACACCTACAAACGGGGGCACGGCTTACGGAGTTTAGAAGCTCGGTAGCATTGCTTCTGGTTGAGTTTGGTTGCTAGGACAGGCTGGCCACGCTTTGGGATTCACTTGAGATGACTTGGTCATTCATTACGAAGTCGGAAGCCATTTTGGGATGCAAGATGCCCTTCCCACTATACCAGGATGGCCACCATGGCCACCATCAGACCAGGACTAACACCCAAGGACTAGCCAGGTGTGAAAGCTTGGCTGTGATTCGAGGACCCATTAGGAATTAAGACTGAAACGCCATCTACGATCTCTCTTCCGTTTGGGGTGTTGAGCTAGCTGATCGGGGGATGGTAACCGAGCAGGCTTGCGTAGGGGCGGCTTGAGCACTGCCCAGATGAAACAAAGATGGCGGCGTTAAATCAAGCTATGAATTCATACAACGGGCGCAGAATGCTTTTATGTAGGCATTGTGGTTGCATCGGAAAGCCTGTCAACATGCCTGGTCGCCGAGCCAGAGACTTAAATTGGTAGCGGGTCCGGTTCGCGGTCAAGTGCTCCGCCCAGGGTTTTACCCGTCGTTTGTGCTAGATCGGAAATAATGCCGTGCTCGCAACTGGGCCTCTTAACGCCCGAGCTTTGTCTCTAGCCAATGCTTTTCCGCATCCGTATGTTTATACCATTGCCAACATTCGCCCAAATCTTTTCCACGACACTATTCACCCATAAACTTTCTGGTAAGTTTGAGTGGCTCAAGCAAACCGCCAACCGGAAATGGCGCCAACGCGACGAGAACGGCATCCCTCTCTGAAAAGGCCCAGATACAAGTTGGCACTACGCCGTCTCTGCAACGGTTGCAACGGTCCACTTCATAAAGCTCTTCATGGGGATTGTTTGTGTACCAGCTCATCCGCAAGCCTCGCCAGATAGAACTAGCGGATTTCACAGGGCAAGCCTCCGAAGCATTTTACTACGCGTGCCACGTCTTGTCACCCCTTCTCGATGCTGCCAGATCCCTGTTTCTATACACATCACGGCTAGTTGAGTACGCTCTCTCTAAGCCGCGGAAAAAGAGATTGGCTGCAACGTCCATATCAGCCGTAGGGCTCGCCGAGTGTAACCACATTGCCGGCAGGAATAACGCATCGCCAGGGTTCAATAGCGCCCGGCGGGACGAATTGCTGGCCAAGTTGTGCATGTGGAAAGTTTCGTGCACCCCCAGCTCAAGCTTGCGGAATAGGCGGGAGGCTCATGGCGTTCAAATGCTGAATCCATGCACTCTAGCGCTGCCAAAACAGTGTTGTGTGCACATTATGCGAGACCCAGCGCTTCCACCTAGGTCTGCAGCCTCGCGATACCCTGGGTCCTTGATTGGCGAGGAGGCGCATCTTCGATTCTCAGCGGCATATCTTGGTGTCTGTGTTTACTGTACAAATCTAGCCGAGACAACCGATATGAGACGCGACGAGATAAGACGCGGGCCTTCCTACATGATTACAAACCTTATTAGTTAGAAAATCCCGAGTCCTAAGGGGATGCGGCTCAAGGCCCCGCCCAAGGCTACATTCCAGAGCTCAAGGCCAGCCGCAAACTTGACGGCTTGGGATTATGTACATGCAGACTGTCCACCCCGCAGGTCCCCCTTGTATTTTGATAAAACACGCACAAAGGGGCCTGTGCTCTCTTGTGCCTATGTACGCATTTCTCATCCGTGCGCGGGCAGCAGCCCTCGTGGCAACGTAACCCAAAACGTAAAAGCGTGGTGAGGATACCCTGTAGCCAGACTAGAGTTTGGATTCACAACTTCGTCACCTTCCCCTGTATTCTTACTTTCTTGAGAAAGTAGCCTAATCTTCACCCATTTGCTTAACAAGTGCACTGTAAAATCGTTCAACTGCGCGCCGCGCAGCCGTCGGCGGTGGCGATGGCATTTGCCACCTCCAGCCCGCCCACACCCCGCTAACCTTGCCAGAGGAGCCCGTGCTGCCCTCCTCCGAAACAGCTCGCCCATCGTGAACCGTCCAATTGGCGTCTTGCCCGCCTTTGGGAGGGCGGTTCAGACCTCTTCGTCGCCGCGCAATGCGGCCTCCTACGCTGCAGCTACCGAAGGAGCGCAACACGCCGACTTTCCTGACCTGCCGAGCCCCAACTCACGAAGCAGAGACAGTCCCATCTCTATTCTCGAATCAGCCAACAGACTCGCGCGTGAATAAGTGGAGGCATAGAACGCCAAGCTAACTATATTCCAAGCCTTTTGCGTATCATTCGCAGAGACTGCTTAACGATTCACCTCTGGACCGGAGCGGAGCTTTGCCGAACACTTTTCCCAGGGTTTCTTGGAATTCCGGAACTAGGCACTTGCCAACGCCAAATCTGCTCCCGTACTGACCTACAGCAGCATTGCCGCCGCGAACCTCGAGCGCCCTCCCACTCGGTCTACGACCTTAGCCACGAACATTGCTCCCCCATATTAACATCAACAACAAGAAGAAAAAGGCCAGCGTCTCCAGGGATAACCGGCTCCTCTTGCCTCACCTCCCGACGACCCCCGCGTTTTCGTCCGGCTCGAAGCCGAGGCGCGGGCCAGAAACCAGATCGGCCATGCCATCCGGACCCATATTTCCGGCAAACTACTCCGTAGGTGTCAGACAATTGGCTCCACAGGGATCATTGATGGCACCAGTCAATTTATGAGAATTATCTGAAGAACAAAGGAAAATTAAACAGCCATGTGTTTAGGCACAGCTATTTAAGCTCATATCGTTAGGATTAGAACCCTTAATGCGATAAGCTGGATGTGAAACCGGATACACGACCCCAAAGTACGGGCCGCGTTTCATATCCGGTCGCACGAACCTAGTGGTAATATGAGACACTGGGCATCGACCTTGGCCGGATCCCGTAGGCGATCTAGGTTAATCCTGGATGGGTAATTTGTACGACTGGCTTAACTACCCGTGATCTCCTGATCCAATGACTTCGACGAGCAGATGAACTCCTCACCACGCGCGTACGACCACTGCTCATCCAACAACGCTTCGACAGCGACCAAGCAACACCGCTACAAACAGCATCGAAAGAGGAATCAGCAACGGCTTCCCATCAATGGCTAAGTACGGTGCCACAACATACCTTATTGTATACTCAGACGGTTCCCTGTCGAAAGACGGAACCGCCAGCTATGGGTTCACCATCCGGCAGGGTGACCGGTCAGTTCTAAATGGCTCCGGTCGCCTAGTGTCCGCCGAGGTCTTCGACGCAGAAGCGACAGGGGCCCTCAGAGGCCTGCAAGCCGTGCTGAGCCACCCTGATTCGGCGATACAAGGCATCGTTGTCTGCCTCGACAACCTCGCGGCCGCCACCCGCCGGCGTGCCAAGTTGAACGATGGATTGAAGCCAAGCAGCGGTGGATTTGACAGCTAAAAGTGTAGTACCACGACACGAGTTGAGGCAGTTAACAGAAGAGTAACAGACGAAGACTGATGGTCCAGTCGCGTTTTCATTAATAGAATAGAAGCATTAAAAACCCTCCTAAGTTGTGAAATATCGCCTAGAAAATTCACCGTAAAACACCCGTACTTTGCTTCAATGCCTTCAATCAACGAGCCGCGGGAATACCGTTGCCAGCCTCGAGGGTATCGTTAGAGTCGGTCGAGCATCGCCGGTCCTTAACAAACTTGGGCCACGTGTTGGTCAGGACGAGGTATTTGATGCTTCCTTCAGCATCGTCAAATATGGTGGCGTTGAAGCCCTCGGGGATATCCCCCCAGTAGAGAGCCTTGTCGCTGATGGACCCCGAGTCGTTGTCGATCGACTCAGTCTGCATGATGCCCGTCTCGGAGCCGTGAGCCGACGCCGCAGACGACTTGGTCTTTGTCGAGGTCATCTGGAACGAGTTGAAGGGCGTGGCAGGGTCGATCTGGCGCTCCTCGCCGTAAAGGATACGGGCCGAGCTCTCGAAGATAACTTCCAACTTTCGGAGGTCTTGAGAAGATAGATTGACCTGGAACTTGGCGTCGTAGGAACTGACGAAGTTAGTATAGATGCGGAGGGCGCTGTTATATCGTTCGCGGACGAGCTCCTGGATAGAGGCATCTTTGATCTTCTCGGGATCGCGGACGGCAGCGGGCAGCGAGGACTTCCACTCAGCGACGGCTCTTAAGAAGGCGATGTTCTCACCAGAGAAATCTCGGAGGGCGGAAAATTGCTGTAGTGGCTCGGGGTCTCGTTTAAGGACGTACTCTAGGGCCTCCATAGTAAGAATACTCTCGCCGGGGCCACTGCTCTTGCTGTCCTTGGACCAGGAAGTCAAGGCGGTTGATCCAGTGACCATTGACCTAGCACCCCTGTCGACAACTCTCTTATTGAGCTGCCATTGGGCGATAGAGTCAAGGGTCTCCTGTCGCAGGGTCTGGTGCTGGATAACCTCATAGCAAGGAAAGAAGACGGTAAAGATCTCAAGTAATATGATTGAGAGGGCAATCCTAAGCAAACGGCTAGTCAGAGAGTTCAATGCCTGACGGAAGTATCATGAAATGGGCCTACCATTGGGGAGGAACCCAGACGTGGTTGACGGGAGCCATGCCAGGAACATACAAAGCAATCAGCCACATAGGGGTAGCATGAAGACTATGTCTAGGTCAGTTTGGAGTCGAGCATAGCCTCAAGGGAGACTGGCCTAGAAATGCAGCAAGCTATGGTTTGAGTCCTCCATCCCTGGGTATCGTTGATATCACGAGATTTCCACAGAATGTAGGGGGCAACGATCCATGCCCAGAAGAACTGCCAGAAGACGGACGGCCACCTGGGTACGGGTCAGTATTTGGATGGCTCTGGGGGCGATATTGGGCGTACCATTCCCAGCCGCGGCCCATCTGAGACTTTTGGTAGTCCTCAGTGCCGGTGACTTCAGTGCCGGGGATGCCAAAGGAAGGGTGGAACTTTCGCGAGATAAGAAACATAAAGATTGTAAGGAAAAGCTGTGTAAGTTAGCCATGAATCCAGACCGGTGGTGCAGCATAGTGTCGTACCTGGAAGGTCATGCCGAGACCGACAAGGACAAGGATCTTCTTGGTGTAATCGAGTGTTTGGAAGCGACCCTTCGGGCCGGACTTGGATCGGCGGGGCTTCTCGTGTGAGCTTGCGGCGAAGAGCTCCTTCTGGGTCTTGGCTACATGGAGGAATCGGCTGTTGGAAGCGTGAAACAGAGCAATGCCGAAGGGCAGATAGGTGCTCATGACCCAGTATTCGACCTGGGATGTGGCTAGAGGGAACCAGACGTAAGCGGTTTGGACGGCACCCCAGTAGAGGTGAAGGAGGATAATGGCAGTAAAGGATAGCGGCAGGCCTCGGATCCTTAACAAGGGCATATTGCGACGACGCCATAGAAAGTACATCCCGCCGGCGAGCATGAAGGTCCAGGCGAAGGTGAAGACCATCCAGAAGATGCCGAGGGCATCAAGCCGCGGCTCGGCTTTTGCGGTGTCCTTGGAACCCGACTCCGCCATTATTCGATGTTTATTGAGAGAAATGTGCGGATCGGAGCTGTACGGATTGATGGAAGGGCCGGCGGGGAGAGAAGAAGTAACGAATGTGGTTGCAAAGAGATGTGTAGCCTCCGCAAACTCTGGAGGGGAGAAGGGAGGTGACAACATGTTTTGTATTATTGATTGACGGAATGTAAGCCACCCCCTGGTTCCAGCAGAGAGAGCAAAAAAGCCTAGCACGAGAAGCAAAAAGGCACCAAGAGAGAAGATAGAAATGGCGCGGCCTATCTCCTCAGCTGCCTCCGCGGCGGTCACGACAGGGTAGTCGGTCCAATCAGAGCACTTTTTAGTGACGATACCTTGGTTTCCACTGTCTTCCACCCCAGGAAAGAGTAGACTGGTTACAAAAGCACGCTCCCTGAAGCCCCCTACAGTAGGCGCTAGCTGTTAGAGGTATAACACGGGGGCGGGATGCGGGCTGGATAGCCCCACCATATTCCGGTACTTGGCATCTGGTCGGGAGTCCGATCACTGGGGCCAAGTGCCTTTACTTCTAGTGGTGAAGGGCGACAACCAATGTGCACGGTGGCCCTGTGCTTCGGGAGGGGGAAGCCCGTGCCAAAAGCCACGGCGATTGTTCGGCGCGTCGAGGTTTTGTCTTTTTGCAGCCCTCAACTGGCGCTCGGTACATCGCATCACCAAGTCGACAATGCGCTCAGGGCCAGTATTGGCGCCGCCATGACGAAGTTGAGAACTGATGAGGGCATCAAGAATCTCGTTGAGGCACAGGAGCCGCCCTTGACACGCGAGAGCAAAAGGTTCCTTTCTCCCTTGTTCTTCATGCGGCGTGACCGTTTGATGACTTGTCTTGTCTTGGGCTATCACAATCAAGTCCTGCTTCGAACAGGCTGGCAATGTCTACTGTCTATTGAGCGTTGTTTTCTGGCTCTTCCGTACAAGGATTAGAGAATCTTTGCTGCTGCTCGCTCCAGACCTGCTCGCCGATGCGATGCGAACCATCTCATTTATCCATTCTGTTGAGGCCTACAGGGAGGAGAGCAGGGAAAAAGTGTCGGGATCTCTATGATCATGTCGGCGTTGTGTTGCATTTCAGCAAACCCCACCCCTGCTGACAGACAAGATATCGTGAATACTGGACTCTTTCTTCATTAGTACACATTTGTTGGTTCTTTGTCGTGGACCACGACAATCACTCATGCCACTATTCACCCAAGAGGCCTATCATCACACGATTGCACTCAGAGCCACTTCGCTCTAGACCTGTTGGAGCATGGGCTTCTTTTGCGTGTCGTCGATGTCTTTCAAACAGACACAGACAATGGCTTCCATAAGGTGTGGCTCGTGAATATGATTAGCAAACGTCTTCGGATCTGTTGGAAGTCGTGTCGGGGTATCCGAGGCGTGTTTAGCGCTGGTGAGGCATCATCGGGTATCCGGACCGAAGGCGAAAACACCACATAGGGACGGCTTTAAGCTGGACATTTAGCAGTCAGCAGATCTTGACGTGCCAAATAAGGCCATTACCTTCTCGTCTCATCCTCCCCGCCGGGTATCTTCTCAACGAAAAGTCAACGCGTCAAGGCCTAAGACCGGTCGGCGTCTAGATAAGGGTGGGCTAATCGCCCGATACTGTCGTCATTGCCTCGTAGCAAACGCTTCCACGCCGTTCTGTCTGTGTCAAAGCTACCGGCTTGCTTAAATGTAGTGTGAAGCTCTGATGGCTTTGACGTCTGCATTGGCCATCTATCAAGGCGACCATGCAACGGTTTCGATTCCAACTCGTGAGAACGGACCGCGACAGGAGGCGGGGACGCGGAAGCAGGCGGCCCGTGCTTTCTAAAACTTGGACAGGTCCGTCCAAATACATTTGGTATAGCGCCTCCGCTCTCCGTCTTCCCCAAATGGCAATGAGATTAGCTCTGTAGTCCTGATACATCGTACCTAGCTATGTTCGTCTACTCAGCCTAGCATCGATCACAAAGTTCCAAACAGTTAAGCTCCAGCCCAGCTAAGCTAGCGCAAAAGCGAGGACCATAAGTATTAATGTGCAAAAATAACGTGCTTTTATTTCCGTAACTGAACGATGTGTCTGGGTGTTTTCGGAGGAGCACCATTCTCATTCATCCGATTGCCGCCATGTCCGGGCGGTGGCGCTTCATTTAAGCCGCTTACACATATCGAAAGGTTGCAGGGTGAAGAGCGCCACAGGCAGGATTCAGGTGAGCGTTACCAACGGCATGAATATATGAATCTGGAAGGGATTGACGAGAGACGAGGTCAGAGCGCGTTGAGATGGCCTCGCAGACATCAGTTCTCATCATGATGGTGGGAAGAACGATCTCCCTCCTGCAGAAGCCCCGACGCTAGCGATGAAAGACATACACCAACAAACAAGAACACGGGGTGAAGGGTCCACGTCCGATGGCACCCTCGATAGTCTTCATTCACGATATGGCCAGGGTTATGAAAAATACTACCCGTTGGCTCATGTGGGGCTATCGCCCCAGGCGAGCCAACCTAGCAAGCTAGGTTAGCCACAAAATTATGGGACAGCCACAAAATCTGGGACATCAACGAGGCCACTTCCCCCCCCTTAAACAGCCGCCTTTTCATCCTCTGAGTTTTGGTGACCATCGAAAGTGATTTTTGAAGCTAAAAAGGAGCGGGTTGAAGTTATTAGCGATGCCTAAAGTGATGATATTGATGATATTGATGATATCTGTGATAGAAGCCGCCACCTAAGCTCCTAAGGCCGTCGCCTTGCTGAACGGATCCTCATACAAATTTAGCTACGATAACATCTCTTCGGCCCCTTTGGCTGGCTTCTTATGTAGTCCTTCCTTGCCTAATGATACTCGTGATCCTCTATAACCCTAATATATGGTATTAAGGCCGTATCGGGCACGGCGTGGAGGGGGTTTCAGGCGGCAAAGACGGCAGCCGCG
>SSHR01000074.1:0-39318 GCA_006518225.1 Fusarium neocosmosporiellum | reverse complement strand
TAAGGCCTTTAATTAGCTCCCTAATTAATTATTAATAATATTAATTAAATAATATAAATTTATATAATATTACTTAATAGTAATTATTACTATTAGCTCTTTATATATTTATCTTAGCTAGGGCTCTTTTAAAATAATAAGGCTTTTTTTTTTTTTTTCTTCTTTATTATTATTATTACTATTACCACATCGCCGCCGCCCTAATATATATAAGATCGCCTCTTATTAATCTAATATTAATTTCTTCTTAATAAAGCTAAGATAAATATATATAAGTCTTTTCCCCCTATTTCCGCTTTTACCTTTGCGACCACGCCATCCCCGCTTTTCAGACTATAGGCTCATAGTGTCGGAAAGCTTGCGTGGCACTCAGTTGACTTAGCCGGTGATTAATGTGTATTGTCTGTGTTCGCCCCCTAGGCTATCTCTGCCGCGGTCAGGGGTTATATAGGTCTCTGTGACCGCCTTCCTATTCGGGGGGCGCCCGCCAAAGGCTCGGTGAGCCCTCGGCCGGACCCCGGGGGTCACCACGTGACCACCCGATCCGATGCTCTGTATATGATCCAATCTAACACGCCCCTTCAGCTTGAGGGCATCGCCGTCAAGCTGGACTCTTCCTCCTTCCTCTGTTGTTCCAATTTCTCTGAGAGGTCTGTGAGCTTTAGCTGCTGAATGAATCTGGCAAATCCTTCTCCCGGCAGGCTCTTCGTCAACCCGTCGGCGAGCAGTCACGTTGACGGGGTGTAGATCACTTCAATCCTTTCCTCTATAATCTCTTGCCGTAGCCAGTGGTTATGAATATCAACATGCCGCAGCTTCGTACGCAATTGCACAAGCTCCGCTGTGACTAGTCGGATCGTCTGTTTGTTGTCACACTCGATAGTGACTCTCGCAGGCGAGGCGGCCGCTCGGCGAGCGGTTGGCGAAGATAGGTCGACTCGCAGCGCAGAGATAAGTCGGCTAGCAAAGAGAGCCTCTTTAGCTGCTTGGGATAGGGCTAGGAGCTCGGCTTCGGTTGTTGATGTTGTAATTATATCCTGCTTATTCGCTCTCCAGGAAGTAATCCCTCCGAAAAGCTTCATGATAAAGGCTTAAGAGCTCCGACGGTCCGCCGAGTTGTCGGCGAAGCTAGCGTCTGACGCAACCTATAGACCGTCTTCTTCGCAGCCGGGCATCATGCCGTATTCTAGGGAAAGACCTTGGGTCTCAATGAGGTACATGAGGGCCCGATCCGCTGCTAGATGGTGGAGCGGTCCTAGGTTCTGGTTGAATCGTACGAGCCGGCTAGCTGCGAAAGCGACGTCTAGCCGAGTCATCACTACTGCATACATAATAGTTCCGACCTTCCGTTAGTACAGGTTAACACTACCCGGTCTCGTGATCTCTTCATAGGGCAATAATTCTTCTTAGGTTATCGGGGTTATTACTTATACTCTCGGCGAGCTCTTAGGAAGCAATCGGCGTATCTTATCGATATATACGGCTTATAACAGCCAGAGGCGTCGGGTTTCTCGGTCTCGGATAACTTTAATTCCTAGGAACCAATATAGAGGCTTTCCTCCCTCTAGATAATAGGTCTTCTATAGGTCTTCCATTAGCATCATCGCTTTAGTCTTCATATGCTTAGGGAAACAGAGGACACAGTCATCCACATAGAAGAAGAATATAATATCCTCGTAAAGCCAACAGCAGTCTTCGCCGGGTACTCAGCGAAAGCCTACCGATAATAAGCCCTTCTCGAAATGCTTCTACCATAGCAGAGATAATCGCCTAAGACCATAAAGGGCTTTCTACAACTTCAGGATCATTCCCGGCTTCTGATATCCCCTAGGCATCTCCATATAGATATCCTCATCGAGCTCTACATATACGAATACATTAACGGCATCGTATTATAGCATATTATAGTCGAATTAGTTTACTAGTACTACTAGGGTTCTAAATAATATGCCGGCGAGAATTACTACGTAGGTCTCTCGGCTATTGATCGCTTGCTGGTCGCCATGCACTACGAGGCGTGCCTTAATCTTTAGGAATCTCCCGTGCTTATCGAGCTTGTAGACATAGACCTAGTGGCAGCCGAGTACTCGGCGACCATTCGCCGCGGACTTAGCGACTTTGATCCACGATTATGACTCTATGTGACTTTGGAGATGGGCCTTTTCAACTATAAGTATTACATCCCGGTACGGATAACTAGATTAATTCGTATATAAGCTAGGAAGCGGCCGTAGTAAACGCCAATGTATACCGATAATGGGTTGCTTTACCTCTCCACATATAGAGCTCTTCTTATCCCGTTGGGCTTCTCGCTTTCCCGTAGATGCAGAGCTCTTCCTATCCCTCGGGGCTTCTCGCTTTCCTACATATGGTTGGGATCGAGGGCCAGCCTCACTTTCTCCATTAAGTGATCCAATGGAGCTAGCTAGGCTGCCGTGGACCGCTCGGCGGTTGCTCATGCGGTGTTTTAGGGATTATAACCTTCCAGATAGAAAGGCTGCCTTGAAGGAGGTTCTATGCATCGCCGGCTGTTCGGTGACTGCTCGGCGAGCGTTCTTATTGTCTGCCTTTCCCTCTTCACGCCCCTTTACACCAAGGCCAGCGGCCAAGGTATGGAAAAACGTAGTAGGCGGCGACTATGGGGGAGTTAGGAGTAATTCAAACTTAGCTATAATGTAACTTTCAGGTTCATTTGCTTCTTTTTCCTCCTGATTACTTGGCGAATGCTTAGCTGGAAGGTTATCTTCCGATCCGTCTTGGATCTCATCGGCTTCTTCATCTGGTGGCTATGAGGCCCACTGCTCAGTTTATTCTTAGATTGCGATTAGTTCCTGGATTCGTTTCTAAATAGCTTCAAGATCTTCCTTCAATAGGTCATCCCGAAGGCTCTCCAATCGCCCATCGAATAGTTGCCATTCATTAAACGTAATATCCCGGGTAGTAAAGACTTCCTTTTATAGCGGGTTCCATACTCTAAAGGAATTGCTTAATATATAGCCGACTAAGAAGCCAATCCAGGCTCTTAGAGACTATCTTCATAGGCGGTTTCGTCGTAGCTGTGCGTCTACCGTGAGGGCAAAGACCTTGTAGCCGTAGGCTCGGAGATATGAAAGGTTGGGCTTCGCGGAGTCCTCGGAGCGGAATTGGCTATGGAATAGTTCGTACGGGGTCTTTCGGTTCCTATATATTAAAGGCGTGCGGTTATAGAGGTAGGTCGCTGCCTTAATAGACTCTGGCCATAGGTATTCCGGTAACTTAGCTCCTGCTCGTATTACATAGCTTATCTATATAATGACCGCAGTGATACGTTTAGCTCCTCTATTCTAGGCTTAGGTATTTGGCGCCGAGGGCTTAGCGAGTATTCCATGATCGCTTAGTATTTCTGCTACCTATGGGTATATCTCTATAATCTTATTATCGTATTTAATCGCTTTAACCTTAATAAAGTATTAAACTTCTAATATCTTAAGGAACTGATTGATCGCTAAGAGTAAAGTAGGCGTTAAGCGACTGGTAGTATAGTAGTCCTAGGAGTAACCGGTTGCTTTATCTATGAAGATCTAGACTAATATATAATCAGTATAACCTTAGGTCATAGGGTGGAAATCTAGGGTAATCCGGTCTCCTGGCTTGGCTCTTACTATTGCCTCTCGCGGAGCCCTTCTAATCACTTAGCGAGCCTTCGCGGTGCCGCAGGCGTCATAGTCCACAGTTATAATCCATTGCGGTCCTTCAGGTTCTTCCATCTTTAGCCTAACGCCCCTTAAGGCGGTAGTTAGGCAGCGCAGGGCATTAAGGCCCAGATAGCTAAGTTATCGATGCTAAGTAAGGGTATCTCCTAGTAGTGGCTTTCTGTAAATCTACGATATATACCGGCATTTCTTCTAAGATCTTATGGGTTAGTTTATAATTAAAGCCGCCGAGTTATCGGCGGGGGCCCAATAAATAATCAACGAGTCTAGGTAATATTCTCTCTATTCAAGGACCTATTAGCCAAGTTTCTCTTCGATAGTTCCAAGGAAGGTTCTATCTGACCGCCTTAAATAGTTATTTCCGGGGCTTATATCCCACCAGAGGCCTCGCTTCCTAAGCTTTAAGAACAATACGAGGTTTATTGTAAGGGTCGGGCAGAAAGCTATATTATAGATCGTAAGCCTCCTCAGCGAGCCGTCGGCGGCCGTTAGGGTAATAGTCGCGTCCCTATATCCGTCGATCGATACTTGCTCCATTCTTGACCAGAAGAAATCTCCTGGTTGAGCTGCCCGTAGGTTCTTCATCCTCGATAGGTCCCAAAAGATATATAGGGTTGCTCCCGAATCTAGGAGGATATAGTTCCGCAGCGGGTAGTACATACCGGCCACCAGGGCAGCATTTACGTTATAGAAGCCTACCACTCTGAGTCACGCTAACCCTTCTAGTTTGATCTTTCGTATCCGATCGGCAAGGTTATCTTCGTTTTTCTCGATTTATTGCTTAACTTTATTGATGATTGGTATAACTAGGCGGAAGCCCTATGGCATCTTCTCTGGGAACGCATAGTAGCATCATATAAGGGGATAGAAGAGGTTGCACGCCGGGCATCTTGATTCCATATCGCCTCCAATGCTCTTCCGTGGTCGCTTCTTGCTCTTTGCTCGCCGATCGCTCGCTGACTGGTTATTATCTTCTTCTTCATATCTGTCTGCTCCGTGGAAAACTCTATGGCTAATTTTTCCTCTCTTTGGAAGCTCCGGCTGGTTACCGATCGCTCGGCGAATGTCTACCATTACAGGTCTAACGGCGAGGGTGCCTTCCCAGACTTAGGTGATCTATACCACGCTATAGGCATTAATCCATGACTCCAACGGCGTTATATAAAGGGCGGTGGTTAGATCTGTAAGCCACTGGCTAGCCTTAGTTGCCTCTTAGAGGTTAATATCTCTAGCTTCATTGATAGTATTCCTCCAATGCGTAAGCCAATCTCCGACCGCGCTATAGGTTGTGATTCGGGTTAGATATGGTTTGGCTAATGTCTCGCGGTATATCTGGCGAGCCTTCTGCTTGCGTTCATCTTCAGCTAGGGAGAACTCATCGTAGATCAATTGGATCCATTCAGATAGAGGTTTCTTAGCTAGATAGTAATAACGAGAGAGGGGCTTATCAACTATATCTAGGACCTAGTTCTATACGGTCTTAGTCCTTATCTTAAAGTCTTTGTGGCGCTTATTAAGGTATTCGAAGTTAGTCTATATCGCGTTATATATTCGGAGACTAGTCTCTATTAGCTCGGCGACCTATTAGGCTTGAATAGCTATGTCGTCCCCTTCCTGGAAGGTTAGGTCTTCGTTATCCGTTCTAGCCATAATTATATTGGTGCTTTGGGTTAAGGCCGCTAAGGTCTCCGCGGTGGTCATTCGCGTTCTAATCGGCTATCGCTTACGGAAGGTCGTGATATCGGGGGGAATTAGTGCCATCGATGTTAGTAGGGGCTTGTTTGACTTCGTAGGGTCAAGGTATTCCCAAAGGTCTTCGTTCATTGCGATCATCTTCAGGGTCTTGAACCAGGTGATCCAGTCCTGGTCTATAATGAGCTTGGTGGTCGGTTTAGTTATTATTGTTTTCGGCAAGTGTTCGCTTGCAATCCATCCTCGGTTAGGCGTTTAATCGGATAATTATAATGCGTATGAGACTCTTAATTGTCGGAAAGCTTACGTGGCACTTAGTTGACTTAGCCGGTGATTGATATATATTATCTGTGTTCGCCCCCTAGGCTATCTCTGCCGCGGTCAGGGGTTATATAGGTCTCTGTGACCGCCTTCCTATTCGGGGGGCGCCCGCCAAAGGCTCGGTGAGCCCTCGGCCGGACCCCGGGGGTCACCACGTGACCACCCGATCCGATGCTCTGTACATGATCCAATCTAACACATAGCTCCGCAGATATAATAATACTAATAATACCTAGCAGTAGTAGTAAGGCGGGCCAGTAAGTATCCCCTCTTTCGATTATATGCAGACGTCACTAACATCAAGATAGCATCTTATTCCTCTAGTACGGCTAGAAGGCACTCGCCTCCTCTGGGCTAATATCTTAGGTTAATAGCTTACTCTATATGCCAAAAATACACTTTAGCGCGCTATTCTTACCTTGCCTAGTCGGCCCATGACCTTTCTAAGGGATCGGATCTAGCTGGAGTAGGTTATAAGTATGCGGGACTCATATGTAAATGCCTTTCTTATCTAGAGTCGCGGCGTAAGGATTAAGCCCTACTCTTCGTGCTTATATAAGATGTTAAGGGACCTATCCTCATATATAAGTCCCTTCCCCTATTGCATTCGTCTTCTGGGTCACTTTGGTGGCTGCTGCAGTAATTATAAATAGCTAGTTCGCGCTGCTGGGTGCTCTAAATGGGATGAAGTCGAGAATATGTGGTTGCCGGCTCCCTAGCGCGTCTTATACGTAGCCGCGTAGACTTTGGCCCTCTTTGCCGCCGGGTCTCGAGATGATAATCCTATTATCATCAGTGAGGATAAGTCCTCTATTATGTCGGAGCTTACTCCATATGATAATAGGGAGGTTATCCTCCCTGATGATAATGGGGGTGGTGACTAGGATCCCAAGCCCGAACCCGACGACGACGATGACGACGACGATAATGAGATAGACCTGGTCCCCGTCGTTAATAATAGACTCGCTAGCGATGGCACCGCCGAAGCCCCTCTTCGGCTTAATTAGCTCCTTGGTATATATTGCTTTTCTTTTCTCGTACGTAAAGTAGATATATTGAGCCGATGAAGCCTTAGTCAATAACCTTGCGTGGAGGCACCAGGATGATAGCTAGCACCTTCACGTGGTATTCTAGGTTAATAACTAAGTCGCTTATATATAGGCGACTTAGTAAAGCAAATACTAGCTAAGTAGATAATTTAATAGATATCCTTTTTGTGATTATTTGCGTATGATGTGAACTGCTCTTATAGCGATGTGGCGTTATAGAGTTGTGGATTTTGGTCATTTGCGGTGTTTATAGATTCCCCACTAAGGTGCCACCGTACCACATTGACAGCAATGCCTAAAAACGTGTGGTTAATCAAGTAATTGCATAACGGCCCAAAATCGGTGCCTGATAAATCTTCGATTTCGCTCGCTCAAGCCAATGTCTCGCATCTTTTGCTCCTTCGTATCATAACGCAACGGTCATATTCACTGCTCCCTGAGATCAGACTCGTCATGTCGGCTTCCTTTTCGCTAACCGATTTAAATCCTCGCCGCGTGTTTGAATCGCTGTGTCAGAAATGCCAAGGGTTCTCTTCCGCATTCAAGAGAAGTTACATCTCATCTAATGACCCTCACACCTTTGACCACCATGAAACCTTTCTATCGCTGCAAGCTTCTGCTGATGATGGATGTCCGCTGTGCCAGGCAATATGGCAGCACGTCGTTTGGGAGTGCCAAATGAACGAACCATTTCAAAACCTACTCCTGAAAGAATGACGCTATGAGAGACTCAACATCAAAGTCAAACTAGAAACCACTTGCCCTTCTTCCAACATATTCCCTGCTTATGAAACCCCCCCCCATCTACTTGCTCTTGGTTTTGAATTCCCCCCTTCTTCCTCTCAGGAACTGCACATTCCCACCACCGAATTGGTTCAAGAATATCTTCAGGAGACAAAAACAATCTCAATCAAGGGTATGGTATTAAGCATGAAAGCGCCTGTGGAAGTACCACGCTAAAATCTGCACAGAATCGATGTCCGACCCTGAGAACAAGGACCTGAAGGAGCTTATTCAAACGGAAATCTGGCCATGGATCCGGAATTGCCAATCTCAACATGCAAGCTGCACAGAAGCTGATGCGACTGTTGTGCCTACAAGGCTCATCGATGTTGGTTTGGATGGCGCTGAAATGGTGAAGCTGATCCAAACAGATCAGAAACCTCTCGAGTACCTCGCGTTGAGTTACTGTTGGGGAGGGTCAGGGAATAGCAAAGCGAGAACGACTTGGGCGAACCTGCAGTCTCGCCTGAACGGGATTTTCACACAAGATCTTCCAAAGACCATCCAAGACGTTATTATAGTCACCAGACTCATGGGAATCAAGTACCTTTGGGTCGATGCTATCTGCATTGTTCAACCAGATGGACCAAACGACCAGGGGGACTGGGAGACTGAAGCGGGAAGGATGGGGGATTACTACTATGGTTCTCTATGTTGTATCGCTGCTTCTTGCACCAAGACCAGCACCGAAGGCTTTCTGAGACCAAGACCACTCGGCCGATACAAGACCCAACCGGTTCCAGTGCCCTTCACAGAAGAGAATGGCCAACAGAGGTATGTGTGGGCTCAGCTCCGGCCTACCTTGGATAGCTCTCGTTGGACATCCCGAAACAGACACCCCCTGATGGAACGCGGATGGTGCCTCAAGGAGAGGGTTCTATCCCGAAGAGTGTTGCACTGGACTTTGGCTGGCTTGTTCAAGGAATGTCGAAGCACGCATCCTCTCATTGAGAGTGACCGACCGAAGGAGATGAATCAGTCACTCGTCAGGCACCATATCCTATCACTGGGACAGAAGGAGGCGCTTGGTGAAGGATGGTGTGAGCTGGTACGCGACTACTCGAATATGAAACTGTCCTATGCGTCGGATAGGATGGTAGCCATCTCGGGAGTTGCAACTTTACTCTCCCGAAAGCATCAAGACGACTACTTTTACGGCGTATTCAGATCCAGTTTTGCAGAGTGTCTTCTCTGGTGGTCAAGTGAAGAGCCAAATACTTCGTATCCGGGCTGGTCTTGGCTCAGTCATGCGGAATATCGATTTCCCAACATTGTCAATAGCCAACACTCGGATGGAGCAGGATACTAGGCAGTCACTGATTCGCCAGGTTCTTCCTAATCCTTTCCCAAAGACTCATGGGTTGACAAACCCTGGGAGCCGTTCGGATCAGGCAATCGAGATTGAAGCGCCCCTTATTGAACTGGAACTGGCTGAAAAGACTATACCTTTCCACTTACAAGTGAAAATTCCTGACGCAAGCCGGCTATTTGCAGGATGGGATTGTTTGTACCAGGGAAGGCCTGTGGAAGGGAAAAGTTGCAAAGGTGGTGGTGCTATTGACGTGCTGCTTCTGCTAGGGGGCAGAGAGTACAACGGGATTGTCTTGACCAAGAAGAGTGAACAGGAATGGGAAAGGGCTGGTATCATCACGATAAGGTCAGATGACGAGACTGCAGTGCAATGTGTAGATGGGTTCATTAGGAAGGTTGTCCTTGTATAGCTTGATGTATGTATCAGAAAGGTTAATCCCATTCCTCATCATCATCCAGCCTTTGATCCTCCTAGATTATGTATTTCACTCCAATAGTTTATATAAGCCCCGTGAGGCGGAAAGAGTAAGAGAATGACAGTGGAGGTGTAGAGGGATCCACCGTTCTGTGAGACGTCAGACAAATCAAGGCGCAATCAGGGCAAACGTACCTTTCAGGACGTGTGGTGACTTTACTGATGGGCCCGCCCATGCCAAGATCGATATCCATCATTGGATGGAAGTGATCACCAGTACCTCTCTTCCAGACCAGATGACTTGGTTTCTTCATGACGTCTTGGACATACCCATCCTCCGGGCCTATGTTTTCAGCGAGAGGGGTGCTGATGATGAATTCATCCAGATTGTCGAAAGATGACAGTGTTTTTCTAAGCTCGTCCATGTTGAATTGGTCAATCCTGTGGTTACTCCATTGAGAATTGGCCTGCTTTGGAAAAATGGAGAGTGTTCGGGCAGACATCCAAATCTTTAGGCTCCTGAGGTTTTGGAATCGGTCCAGCTTTAGCCAGTGAAAGTCGTACGGGTCGTGGAGTTGTTCTGGATGAGAACTCCACTCTGCAACTGTACAAGGTACCTCGAACCTAAACGATGGGTGGAGGGATAACTCGATGTTCTTGGTGTGATGGAGGAAGGCTCGAGGTGCTTCTCCAAGCTCTGGCCAGTCTGATTTTTGAGGATGTGGCTCACAATAACCCAGCCAGAACTGCCAGGCCATCAGGTCTGTGAAGATAAAGGTGGTTGACCTGTATAGAGACTCGGTGATTTCAGGAGACCTAGAAAAGTCAGCTAGATCATGAGTGGCTGAGAGGTTCTTACAAGAGCTTGCAACACAGCAACATTGGCATATAAGGGTCGCCAGTCCAAGTGGGTCTGGGGGGAGGTGGAGGTGGTCTGATTGCTTCCCTGACCCTTTTCACAGCCCGTTTCCATCTGCTGGGCGGCTTGGGTGGTGGATCCGGGCGACTGCTCCAAAGTGGCCTTACCTCGGGATCTTTGGCGAGGTCTTTCCAACAGCGACAGCCTGAGGTGCTGACCAAATGGCCATTATACGGACCAAGACGATCCGATTTATACTCCCTGCCGTGGCCCTCTGTAATTTCTGCAAAGCATTTCCAGTGATTATCCCACGGGGAGGAGAGGAGGCCCTGGTAGTCTTCGAGGCCAGTGTCTGGTGTGCAGTGGAGCCAGTCCCCATAGGCAATTCCCCTTTCGATCCGGACGTTTTCGATTATTTCTTGCAGCCGGTCCTCAACCTCGAACTCTGTGCTGCATCTCCAGCGGCAGTAGTGGGGTTTGGCGTCTTCCGAGTCTGGGGCTCCCCAGTGGGCTACAATGTGCTGGCGGAGACCGACGATGCGCCAGACTTGGAGGTAGATGGCATCGCGGACCTCGCGGGGGAGTTTGACAAGGAGAGAATTTGACTGAGGGTTGGGGTCGGACATGATGAGTGTGAAGACGGTAGAGCGATTGGATTTGATGCGTTGGGGGATATGGATATGCTCTAGATAATGTGAAGAAAGATCAGCTGCTCCGAGCAATGCCGGATGGTCTGTTGTAGGGATCTAACATCAACAAGACGTGTTGGTCTAGGCTTGTTTTGACTGGCAGACAACATTGGCTGAGCTCTCAAAAAGCTTCCCGGTGATTTGTTGAAAAGACCCACAAGGGGCTTAATATCAAACAAAGGCCGGCTCCTTCGATCCTTCATTCACCGAGTGAAACAGCTCAAGATTGGTCCTGGCATTTCCTTCGTATCTTGAATGTTTGGGAATTCTCTGCGAGAGGATTCAATTACCGACGTCAGGGTTTGGCTCCGCTGACCCTGCGCGTCCGACGCGTTGATGGGGACGGCGGAACCGGCTGAGGACCGCCTTGGCAATTGTCGACTCGTCCGCTAATTTACCCCGGATTTCTGCCCCATCGCACCACCTGGAGACCAAGTCTAAAGACGTGGGGTTCTGCAACTATCGACACCAGCTACAGAGGTGGAACTTCATTGATCCTGCTGTATCGTGATAACAGATCCGTCTCGATAAGACAACCACGCCACGGATCACTGCCCTTGATCCTGCCAACCCTGGCTTCCTCATCGCCGGTGTGACCCAACTTCCAGCACCCCGCTTTCTCTGACTCTCTGTCCATGCATACCACTCTGCACTGCATAACCAGTTGTGACTGTGGCTGAATCCCAGTGCCAACATTGGGGGCATGATGACAATATACCGTAACTGGCTTTCTTCCACCAGTCACATCACAGTCTGATGCAGCCCCCAACGTGGGGAAGATCAAAACCAAGGTCATCGTCATCGACCGAGCTTGTTTCAGCTGATCCTCTGAAGCTGCACAATCAATTCAAGATGGTTCTCAAAGAGCACTCAAAGGCCCTGACTGCCTCTCTGGCCGAGGCCAAGCTCGTCCCTGGCGTCGCGGCCAGCCTTATTCCAGAGGATTTCAAGCCCACGACAAAGCTCGACGTCGCTTTCGATGATACGGCTGTAAAATTGGGCAATCTGTTTCGTGCTTCGCAGTGCAGACTGGCCCCGAGTATTCGCTTCTCAAAGGAGGTTTGAAACCTGTTCCAGGTCACGGAAGACGCTCACGCTTTCTAGCCCGACAGCCCGTCTGATGCGACGTACATGCTCTTGCTCGTCGACCCTGATGCTCCCACGCCAGATGACCCCAAGTTTGCTTTCTGGCGCCACTGGGTTCTTCCCGGTCTGAGGCCACTGAGCGGCGACGAGGGCATGGTCGCGCAGGTCCAGCCTGCTTTGACAGAGTACCTGGGACCAGGTCCCAAGGACGAGTAGGTCTATCCGCCTGTTCGAGATGCGATAGTAACCATTTGTAGCTCCAAGCCTCATCGCTACCTATTCCTCCTCTTCCGACAACCCACCAACTTGGATCTGACAAAGGAAGACGTTGGGGGCGAAGAATTTGTGCAAAGACGATCTTTTGATCCGGCCAAGTTTGTTGAAAAGAACCAGCTTCACCTGGTGGGTTTGAACTGGATGCTGGGGGCTGGAGATGGTTGGAAGGAGTAAAGGCTTAGTCGAAGTAGGAAAGGAATCAACGATTGTTTCTCAGTGTCGAGATGGTGTGCAGTGGGACAAAGGCGATGAATCATATGAGTTGGCACGAGATGAAAGAGCAGCTGAGTGAGCTGGACGATGGAAACCACTATTGATTATTGTGACACGTTTCTGGTAGAGCCAAAGAAATAAAGAACAGGTATTTCTACATTTATAGAAATTGATATGAAAGAGAGAAACATCCCAAAAAGAGGCACACTTCAGTACGCCCGGTGATGCCGTAGGCCCACGTTGGCTACTGTGTATGACCTTAATCAGAGACACCCCTACCATTAAAGAGAGACATCGATTTGGGATTGTCGAAAAAGGGCAAATGGCAAAATAATAAGGATGGCAGAAGAGATATGGCTGGAATATGATAGAAGGGATATCAAACTCTATTTCTAGAAATATTCTTTTTTTCTAGGTATGCCACCGTCCGCCCGGTGCAGTGGGTATAAGATAACCTCAATGATAAAGCCTTGCAGGTTCTGTTGCAGGTGCTGCTCTCGTCAAGGTAAAAAGTGTATTCCATCGAGGCTAGACTCTCTATACGTTGCTTTAATGCACATGGCAGAGAGCAAAACCATAGTAGGTTGATCCAGTTTCATTCTTGTCTGTAAGGAGCTATCACTGAGAACAGATAAAGCTCTTGGCAGAATTCACATCCCCTTTCCCGTCATATCGCAGAGTACTTGGATACGGGCACAGACTGCGGCTGACAGACTTTCCACCCGTGACTGTTTTCGCAAACAGAGTATCAGGACTGGTTCCCTTCTCAACCCAATCCACAAGAGCCGACAGTGGTTCTGTTGGATTGGGACCAACGCCCCCGAAACAATGTCCGGCCCCTGGGGCCAGAAACAAACGGTAGAAACTATCCAACTCGGCCTGGCTGCCGGCCTTATGGCGTATCTTGTTCCAGTAGAGCACTGTACCGCCGTGCATGATGAGAGGATCAGCCATGCCGTGCCATGAGAGAAGCTTGCCGCCTGCGTTTTTGAACGCCGTGAGATCGGGATTGTCCGACCCCAGCGAGTCTGTGAGCAGATCAACCGATTTCTTGAAAAGGCGAAAGAAATCTACCAAGGATAGCTTGGAAGTATCGAGGGAGGGATCTTGGGCAATGGCGTACTTGAACCACGCCTCGGCTGTGACAAACGGGACAGGAACAGTCGAGCCGTTGACAGTTGTCGTGTTGGCTAAACCGGCAAAGTCGGCTCCAGGGGGAGTTCCGTACCAGAGGGTCTTGCCGCTGGGGTCAACAGGGCCCTCAAGAATCTTGGCTACCAGCTCAGCATGCTCTTTGGTAATGACAACTGTGCTGTCTGTCTCGATGCACTTGATCTTCTTTGACACAAGTTTCGAGGTATCGTAGTGGCACTTCTCGGGTGCCGATATGAGACCATCACGAGCACCATCTAGAGTATCACATGCTTCGGTGATGGCGTCCTGATATGCTCTGAACACACACTGAGGTGGAACGACAATGTTGGTCATCAACACGGAAGGCCAGAACTCTGCAGGCGACAGCTGAGGCGCGTTGATAGCGGGGGCGTTGGCCAGAATGCCATCAAAATCCTTGGGGTGTTTCTCGGCTGCAAAGTAGCCTTGTCGACCGCCTTGGGAACATCCTGAGTAGTAAGAGTGTTCAGGCTGTTTGCCGTAGAATGCCTTGACGGCAGCTTTCCCGATGACGGCCAAGTCGTGTATAGAGCGATGCGCAAAGTTTTCCAGCAACACTTCGTTGACTGTGCCGTCATCTCTGAGGAACCATTTGGACGTCTGAGAGTCAATAGTGTTGTTGAGTGTCAGGCCCGCATCTGTAAATCCAGCTGCGTAGCCTTGGGCTGCTGGTATAACAAGACTCATCTCATCGCCGGCAGAAATTCCCGATCCGCCCGTTGCGATGAATCGACCGTTCCAGTCTTGAAGCGGGAACCAGATTCCCACTCTGACTACATCATCGGCGCCATGGTGTTGGAGCGAGAGGCTGAGGTTGCAGATGTCGACTGTCAACTGAGAGCCTGGGGGTGTATAATTTTGTCTTTCGGATGACTCAACGTGAAGGATCTCGAAGTCGCGAAAAGTTCCAAGTTTTAGATTGGAACAAGACTTGAGGCTTGCGTTGGCTGAAGCAACCAAGCTCCATTGGCATAGAAATGTCGTCGACAAAGTAAATAACTTCATATTGAGGGTGATTTTCAAATCTGAGATGACTCTCAAACACAACTGAACGAGACTTGCAATGGTTTAAGTACAAAAGACACCCGGGAACCCCGAGACTTGGCAGGCGGGGCAAGGTTGACGTTGGTCCGTTTTACGGTAAGACGGTTGATTGAAAGCTCCTATTATCTTCATTTGCCAGCCGAAGAGTGTCGATCAATTCCGCCGCGTAATAGTCTTAGGTGAGATCCGCAAAAGGGCTGACGACGCGCCTGGTGTGGAACGAAAATCATGACCTTTCGAGTGACACAGGATCCGCTGTAACGCGTGGGCTTACAAAAGATACGGCTTGTGCAATAGTCCTGTGGCTAGATCTAAGAATCTGGTGCAGCAAAGATACCTACGCCGGGATGTCCTTGATGGCTTACCGAAACGATGTCGGAATGGTTACGGGATATCCTTCCGGGGTGGGTACCCCCGGACCACACCTGTAATAGCTACAACCAGCTACGAATCTGGACGCCCATGACCCTCAACTGGTACCGCTTTAACCTGAGCTCGGGTGAACCAACAAGGAAGGGCGGGATCTAGGAAGGATATTCGGCTTATGGGTAGCAAGCTTGCAACCCAGTGTCTGCGTGCCGCAGGGCAACCCCTTCCTTAACTCATACATACTTGGTACTCTAGTATGACCTTGAGGGCGTCGAATTCCGGGCAGTAGTGGATGTCCATGGTTAAGCAATCGGTAATCTCGAAGAAGTGGTAGTCAAGAAGAAAAAGTCAGCACGAGCCAACGCAAAGAGTCATGGAGTAGGCGGTAAAACTGGTTATAACGTGAGCACGGAAGGCGGCTTTATGATTGATTGGAAGTAATACAGGAGGTGGACTAACCTGTCTGAATCTTTACTGTATTGGGGTGGGTGAGACCCCCATTACCGAGATCTAGGCCTATACCTCCACACTATCAAGCGCTGTAGCAACGGTGTCTACCTCTACATCCACCTCAAGCTCACGGCGGAATGATTCAACTGCTTCAATCATGCGGTCCAGCCCTAGCTGCAGATACGTCTTCTCGTGAGCAAAGACGATACGGAACCAGCCGGGTACATCGCCGCCAAAGTCAGCCCCAAGTGCGAGAAAGATCCTATGCTGCAGTAAAGTCGTGTAGAGCTTCAGCTGAAGAGCCCCCAAAGCCTTCTCGGAAGAAATGCCTGCCTCGCTCTGCTTTATCGAGGCGGCACAAATTTGTGTCCGGATGGGAGCAAACAAGTCAACCCAGATGAACAAGCCAGCATTAGAGCCCTTCTTGTAAGGAATCTGGTGACCCTCTAGAAACTTGGCCGCCATTATGTAGTTCTCGGCTAGGCGTAACCGATTTATTCTGGTGAGGGACTCAACAAAGGCGTCGTCGGAGAGAATACGCGAGGTAGCCAGATCAGATAGAGATGAGGGACAGGTGAAGTAGGAGTTCGCCTCGCAAGCCCGAACGAGAGCCTCATTTCGACTGATGACACATCCCAGTCTGATTCCATTGGACCCAAAATCCTTGACAAGAGTTAGCATACCAGTTTTGTTTCCGTTATTCAAGTCCCGACCTTGCTCATTCCCCAAAAGACATGGATTAGGCTTCGATCAATGATGCCATCGGGGTCAATGGCCAGTACTGACGTGAACTCGGGCGCATCAGGGAACTCGGGGTTCTTCCAAACTGATAGGGCATAAATCTCATCACTGATAAGATGGAGACTATGTTTTTGACAGAATTTCATGTACGCCTCAATGACCTCTCGGGTATAGCAACGACCTCATACAAGATTAGGATAGGCTTTGGAGCGTAGATTGACATAGACTTACCCAGGGGATTGTGCGGATTGCAGAGCAGAAGGGCCTTGACACGGATTCCCTGCGCTTGGGCGTCCGCAAGAGCCTTCTCATAGACTTCGACAGTCTCTAGGCTGAAAAGATCTGTTTCTTTAAAGGACACGCCAATGACTTTCGCCCTGGTCTCAAGTTAGCAGGCCTAGTTAAAGCCATCCAGATATATATCAGCAGGTCATAAAGACCCGCCACTCACTCAACTCGGTAGCCCAAATCAATAGGGAAGTTTCCATAATGCGGGCGGGCAAGCAAGACGCCGTCACCTTTATCGCAGATTGAGAAGCCGGTCACCTCAATTGCCTGGCCCACACCAGAGGTAATGAGGAGCTGGTTCTTGGTGACGGGCTCATGAGGGCTAAAGTTACGATTGACAAATCTCGCAATCGTGTCTCGAAGACGATGAGAGCCGGAGAAGCCGTCACCATAAGTCAGAGAATGACTGTCAACACTAAACTACAAACAATTGGTATCAGTGTGATGGTGACTTCCGGGGACCTACGTTTTTGGCCATGTGCTCGATTACTTCCTCGTGCATCAAAGTCTACGAGCCATCAGCCATCTGAATATGGTGATATTGTCTCGGAAGTGTTCCATACGTTCTCGGCAACACCAAGACTAACATATCCGCCAGGGTTGGTCTCTGGGTGCCACAAATCGCAAACCACATCTAACAGTGGGATCTTGCTGGTCGGAGTAGCAAACACCTCGCCTCTGGTAGAAAGGTTTGTTTTTGAAGATGCCATAGTTATTTGCAAAGGGTCAGTCTCGAGAGTGGAAATCTTTAATGTGTCGATTTACTTGAGGGTGCTATTTTGATTTGTACCATGGTCTGTCAGAGACTGTGTTGAGGCTTGTAGAGTTCTTTGGGGATGCTCTTACAAGGTATCTATGAGATACGGGTGAAGTTATGGGTGGTCAGTTTAAGCTATTAAATTAAAGTATGAATCTGTGGAACACTCCAATGTCAACATTGAATACCTCAGCAGGTACCAAGACAATTTAGGTCATGTGCCGTTGATGTATCATCTTCTAACAAGATACTGCCTTGATAAACTTATCCCGCTGATGTTGAGTGTAGTGGTCCCTGCCCTACATGGCGTAAACATAGGATGATGGAGCTTGTCGAATTCAAACTCCCAGCCCTCATTTAGGGCTGCATCCTGATACCTGCCCAGCTTGAGCCCGCCTGAGCTCACCTGAGCGGCAACTTGTCACGTACAAGAACCGTCTAGATCCGTGGCAGATGACAAAATTTATCTCGTCACCAGCCGAGATGCCCGATCCGCCTGTTGCCATAAATCGATTGTTCCAGCTTTGAAGTGGAATACACATCCCTGCATTGACTATGCCGACAGCAGCAGATGTCCTCAATTGACTGAGAGTGCGGGGGCGTGCAGTCTGATTTCGAAACCGGTTTACTACCAAGGTACCTCTTCAGGATGTCACTTGAGTAGCTTATCAAAAACTGAAGCTCTCAGCATGCTTACAGCACATCTTTCTGAAATTCTGGTTTGATTCGTCAAAGTAAAAGACTGCTTTGGCAACAGAATGAACCCTGTATATCGTCCAACCTGGCTTAACATCCTGCTATTTTACAACCCATGTCCAACCAAGCCCGACCTCCCACCTCCAAAGTAAAACCCTACCAGTCCGTTCCGTTCCGAAATTAATACATGCCATCTATTTAGGCTTCTCTGCTTCAGGAGAAGTTTGTGGCTTTTGCTTCAACCCAGGAATACTGTCCTTGATCCGGGCATAATTGTTGACGTACTGCCCTGCACGAACCACTTGGTCGTTGATGCTCTGCTCAACACGATTATATCGATCCGTAGTCCCCTTCTCTAGCCGTGCATACCGAGTAGTGGTGCCCTTCTCCAACCGTGCATATCGAGTGGTAGCCCCTGTAACGATGCTGTTGGTGACGTCGGTCTGAGTCTTTTCGATCCAGGCAAGTTGTTCGTTGATGATAGCGTTGGATTGATCTGTAAGGGTCTCCCAGGCTTTCTTGTGTTTGTTGACGACGGTTTGCTGAAGTTTCTTGAACCGGCCTTTGGGCCTAGGTTGGGTCTGAGGCTCTTCTGGTTCGGGTGTACTTTGGTTCGAGCTTTCAGATTGAGGTTGAGAGTATGCAGGTGGACTCGGCTCAGAGTAGTTGGGTTGGGATTGAGAGTATTCTGACTTGGGTGAGGAATACTTGGGCTGTGGCCGAGACACTTCGGATTGAGGTTGGGAGTATTTGACCAGAGATTGAGTAGGCTCGGGGCTGTAGGCATCCTTTCCAGGATGTAACACCATTTGGGTGTTGGGAATCTGTGTCCCATCATAGACCTCCTTCCCGGTATCGACACGCTGTGCTTCCGTCTCAAAGTGATACACCTCCTTCTCGGATACATCAATAGAGGCCTGATGAGCCGCTTCTCGAGGATTGTAGACTTCCTTCTCGTCTACAATGATCTCTTGAGATTGGGTCGGGTGATAAACTTCTTTCTCGGCTGCGTCTGCATATAATACTGTCGTCCTGGGCTCGTAGACTTCTTTCTCGGATTCGTCGACATCTGGCCGCCGCTCATAGACCTCTTTCTCTGTTGAATCAATGGTTGGCCTTGACCCGTTGTCTTTTTTCTCTGCGTCATCGCCAGACTCTAGTGGCACCTTCTCAGGTACATCAGGTAGCGGAGTGGCCTGAGGCCGGCGACGAAAAGGATCTTCAGCCTCCAAAGGCGTCGGAGGAGTGATAACGATCTTGACGCTGTTCGACATCTTGTCTGAGGACGCGACAGAGACACGTTGAGAATGACCTCACCTTGCATTGCGTAATTTTCCAAGGCGGGCGCCGGCACTATTTATCAATTCGTCTGTGCTCTGTGCCGTTGAAATCCAAAACAAGCTAAGATGAGCAGGGTATCCTTGTTGATTAGCTAAGGGGCGATGCTGTTTGGATCGTCGCAGGTTTACCCGTATGCATTGTTAGTGGAAACAGGAGTGGCTTGTATACGAGGGCTGTGCTACCGGTATGGCTATGAGTCCGAGGTCTAAGCCACGATAGCGAGATTCGTGTGCATGGGACGAGAAAGAGTCCGAGGTTGGCTGAAACATTTTTGTAGCAGTTACCAGGTAATGCAGTAAAAGAGATCTACCAAGAAGTCGAAAATACGTCATTAATTCATTGTACTGACGATCTGTAATAGTTCATACTTCTGGCGTCTACTTGACCTAGTCTGAGTCGCCAACATCCATTCTACCAAATGCACAATCCATCACTCCCTCAATCAATACGGCGGCGCTTGCTTCCGCGCTCCGATTCCTAATCGGCGCTCTCCTCAAGCTCAGCAAATCGGTCATTCATGCCCTGTTCCAGACAAGCAAACCTCCCGTTGATGCTCTTTTCAAGTCGTGTCATCCGGCTGCTGATGATCTTCTCCAGCATGAGAAGACGGTCGGTGACGCTCTGCTCTAGGCTGGCGAATCGGTCGCTGACATCGTTTTGGAATGCGCTGTTGCTCAGATCCCTCTTGTCGATGGAGCGTTTGAGGCTCTTCATCTCGCCTCTGACCTTTTCCGACTCAGCCTTGGCCCTCTTGTCATGGCTAGAGACATGATCATAGAACTCGTCCATTAGGCTGCCAATTTCTTGATTGTTCTTCTTCACCATCTGGCCCAAATCGGTGTTCTGAGCCCGGGCGGCTGCAATGACGGCTTCTTGGGCGTCTTCCTCGACTATGTCGAGGAATTCATCGGCAAAGTTGGCGAAGAGCTGGGTGAGTCGACCAGTCTTGGGTGAAGGGGAATCGTGGCTTCCGTCGGCGACGGTGCGAGAGGACTCGACTTCAGGGAGGGACTCGACGTTGGCTTCATCGAGGGAGGCACTCGGGCTGCTGGAATCGTGGTGATCGAAATCTTCGCCGAAGGAATCATCGCCATCATCGCCGGGTCTGGGAAGCCGAACAAGACGGTCGCTCCCAACGTCGGTCTCATCGTCGGAACCGATCGTATCGTCGACATGCTCGTTGGATGGCTCGGTGGGGCTGGGAGTGCCATCATTGCATTCGATGGTTTCTCTGATGGACAAGTCCGACATGATGAAACTACTATCAGTCAGACAACAATTCAAGAGCTTGCCGATGGTGTGGAATGAATGAAGGCACCTACCGGTTGATGCGAGATGGTGTTGGTGGGAGGTGAATGCGTTAGGCAAAGGAGATCTAATGGAAGAGGGTTAGCAAGACGAGATCATCGGGGCCGCGGGAGACGAAGAGAGAGCGACTCACGAGATGTTGACCGAGGAGATATTTGGTTGCAAAGAGCAAAGCGACAACAGGATGATAGCAAGCAAGAAGCTTGATGCGTTGCGAGATGAAAGATCACAATTGTGTCGTGAAGGGAAGAGAAGAGAACAGAAGAGAAGAGAGAGGAGTTATGGATGACTGCCCGAGTTCACTTTCAAAGAAAAAAACAGACATATTTCCTTGAATAGAATGACACAATGAACCAACATATTGTTCCTACTTGTGGGCGTCGCTGATATTTCTACTTCAAGTAATGCATCCTAAAGAAAGGAAATAAAACAAAAAAATCACCACTTTGGGCCAAGTAGTTCAAGTAGCCAAAGAATGATCGATTCAAACGGAAGTATTTTCTATTGTTGTTACATAATCTGTTTCCCCTTGCTCGTTGAAGAGGTTGTGAATCACAGCTCATGAGATAAGATGCACTGACGTCATAAGCTCTGCTGGTTGACATCTCTTCCCAACCTCTTTGGGCACATTCAAATCGTCTGTTCGTCGTGTTACTCCTCGGTAGCCTACTCTTGTGCCTTGCGCTTCCCAAGTCCTGGGCCAAGATCGTTATCTGACATCAAGCAGACAGCACACTGCGTCGCAGTTCCAGCCTCAATCTTCTTTCTCCTCTCGTAGTACTTCTTTCTGTAGCCTTCAAGTACTTCCTCCGATCGCTCACGATGCTCCTCCTCCAATGGGGGCGGCAAGATACCGGGTAGCGGGCTGTACCACTGCTCTTTGGGCGTCTTTGTTCCATCAACACCTCGGAAGTTCTCTTCGGTCTCGGCATCATATGGCATGCGGTCCAAGAGTGCTTTAATGAGGGGAGGTGTAAATGCGACGGCATCGACGATGTTGCGGTCGGCGTCTAGGGAACGAAAGATGCCATCTTGACCGAGCATGCGGATTCCCATTAAAGTGGGATCGTCTTTCATTTTGAGCATGGTTTCTGATAGTTCATGCTGAGCAGGTGAAAGATCTTTAGGGTCTGGATATTCGCAGTCAAAGTCCTCGAGCACGTCGGGCATGTCAGGCGTGTCGCTGGACGGTTGCGCCATTGTGAGCGATGGATGAAGAAACAAGTAGTTAGAGACGTAGAGATGCGAATTATTGATCACCCTTATTCTTTAATGCTGTTCTTTATATCGTATTCAAATACCGCGCGCAATAACCAACCTGCCGATCCTGTGGAGAGGTTCTCGTCAGCGTTGGTTGTAAGCGATTATCCGACGTTCTAGACCACGGTCTTTTGCAGGTCTCGGCTAATCATTGCTGCATTCTTCAACGACAAATCTTGAATGACGTTGAAATCTTCTCAATTTGGAAAATCGCTCCAGACTGACGTAGTTGTCGTGTGTTCGATCGAGGTCTCGAACCGCCAAGGCTTCGTAATCAGTATGGCTTCCGATCCACGCCACTCGGCTAAGGGCTGTCACTTTTGGAACGGTATTTAATAATGATTGAACATTTTCTGTAAGATATGAGAATCTATCACAGGTTTGACAAGAGAGCATGCGACCGGGATTGAGCGTTGACTGCAAACACAGACCCGGGGCAAACATACTGTCTCGAGCATTCAAACGCTCAAGAAACAGTCAAAACTGGATATTCACGATGCGAGCCAGGTAAGATAAGAGCAAGAATTCTTCATGCTTTGTTTTAAGAATAGTTCCTTTGCCTAGCTATACCCAGGCGATAAGCTTCTATGTAGGTCAACGTCCAATGTAGAAGGCCTAAAATGCACCCAAACTCCAAACGCCAATCGCCTCCTGATATGCAGAACTGCCATGGATCTAGATTCCAACACCAAGTCTCCTCGGTTTCGGTAAGAATCATCGCCGCAGATAAAACACAGTTCCCATCACTCCAGATGAAACCTGTTGGACATTCCCAGCATTTTCGCAAACTCGGCCGTCTGGCGATTCGGATACTCCAGAGGCTGCTCACGCCTCTGGCCAACCTTCGGGTCGTACTCGGGTGCATGCTTGGCAAAGTTATTGGGAACTCTCAAGAGGCCTTTGTCAATAATGTTCTCCTTGATCCAATCTTTGTGCTTGGGAATGCTTGGTGCAGGAGACTTTTGTTTGCCTTTCAGCGGAGGTATAATAAGAGTCTCCGGATCTGGAATCCTCAAGGTGTTGTTGTAGGCGCGAGTAATGGCCAACCACTCTGTATCGTAGCAAAGATGAAACTTTCCTTCGCTTTTGGTTTCCGCCAGGGCAGCCTCGGTTGGGCGTGTAGGAATCTCGAGTTCCTTCAGCTCCATGTAACTTGCAACGTCTTGACCAACCTTGCTCAATGCAAGGAACTGGGTTTTCTGTTTCTTGTCCGAGGTTTGTGAGGTTGCCTGCGAAGATCCGCGACGGGACTTGAAAAGCGGAAGCACATCCTTGAGAGTGCTAGGCAAATCCAATTGCAGGACAGAGTCCTCCATCTTTGAACCGCGATGCTCAACTGTGGCCTCGAACCTGGCATGCATGTGTCCCGAGAACCAGTGTGAGGGCCGAAGACGATTCAAAACCTCTGCAGCAGGCTTGCTTCCGAGGTTGTCCACTTTGGCACTTGCAAAAAAGTGAGGCTTCTCAGCAAAAAGTTGCTCATGGTTCCCGAACAGCTCAATCCAAGTCGGCCAATCGTGGCTGAGAGCAATGTCGACTGGTTGAGTGACTTGAAGCAGCTTTTCTACGTCGTAATCCCGGACATGATAAATCGACCGAATGAGATCTCTGTCGTACGGCAGTCGCTCATCGTGAGGTTTGCGATAGTCCGAGGCGTTGTAGATTCCTGAAAGTCCAGCGATTCGACAAGGTCCATAATTGATGACTCCAGCTGCTCCGAGGTAGTAAATATTTGGTGCAAGCCAGCCTCCATGATAGAGCTCGAAAAGGTAGTTGGATGCTTCGTGATTGCCGCCAATCACCAGAGTCAAGACGGGAGCTTTTGAGGCACCGCTGTAGTACTTGTGAAAGTCTCCCATGCGTAGATATCGTCGAGGAACGGACATGCAATTCAAGTCGAGGTCATTTCGGACAGCCTATGATGTGAGTTTATAGTAATGGCGATGCTGTCTTGGGGTTGGCACCTGAAAGTCACCACAGATGATGAGAAAGTCGATGTCTGAGAGAACCCATCCTTTTGCTTGACACTGCTTTTCGAGGGTTGCATAGATTGCATCCAACTCCCCATGACCCTGGATTTGTCTGTCAATTCATGGTCGTCTCGTCACTCAAGGTGCCTACTCACGCAGCCGACGACTGCAATTTTGAGGGTGCTGGACGCAGCTGGAGCGTCGGATGCAGCTGGAATGTCCGGAGTCGCCATGATGCTGTGTCTTTCTCTTGAACGAAGTAGATGAGTATTTTATCTCACCTCGTAATCCTCACTGAATATTCAACGCATCCAGGCACCCATCAGTGAGTCAATGGTGAGTCAAAGCGACCCAATAAAGATGGTGTGACGACGCGAGGCAGACTGCCATCCCAACCAATAAACGCACTCTGATCAGTGATTACTATACAGAGGTTACATCGGAAACAGTCCCTCATTCCCTGGCGTCTACTGCACGGCTCTAACACATCCAACGCCACCTGTGCAACAATACCACTCCAAGTCGGCTATCTCAATCCAAACACTGTTGATCCTGGGCAACAGATCTACAGCTAGAGTTTGATACCCCGGAAACCCTCCGCCTTGGCGTTGGTCGCTTCGGCTCTGGATCTTGGCCTCTGCATTTCGCTCAGGCGGATCCGTGCGCGGGCTAACCCAAGACGAGAGCGGGTTGGATGCCTTTGGAGAAGCCACAAAAGGTTGAATGGGGGATTGGGGAGTAGCATTCCAGACGGTAGAGCATGATCCCCTGTGGCGCGCCCATCGGCGAGACGCTATGGTGACGCTTGCAGATTGAGCCATCATGTTAAATACCGAGCGACCCACCTGAGAAGCTTGTTACGTGGCAGTGACCTCGCCTTTTGTCTGTCACTCTTTCTACGCAACCATGGCCCTTGATATGCATCACGTTGATCGCAAGTCGCTCTACACGAGCCTTGAAGCCAGGATTGACTACCTGCACAAGTTTCTCGATTGGGATGACCGTAAGCTTCCTCTTTTGCCTCAAACAAAGCTGACATCTGTTGTGGCTGATGGCCTCTTTTGGAGACGCTATTGATGAGAAGAAAACAAAGCTGACGCGTCACAGGAGACGTCGAGGCTCTCGCGTATGGAGCCCAGCACATCCAGAATCTCATTCCCGCCGTCGTCCACATCATCTACCACAAGCTCTCCGAGTTTGACATCACAGCCCGCGCCTTCGAGGTCCGAAACACGAGCTCAGAGTCGCCGTCCAAGGATGAGCTCAGCTCAGACAGCTCCCTGCTGATGGAGCGGCAAAACTTTTTAAACTCGTACCTCACCAAGATGTCGCAACTCAGCAAAGGGTCGTCTGATCAGTCCAAGATGGCTTTCTGGGAGTATCTCGACAGTGTTGGGTATGTCTGCTGCCGTACCATGTGAACATTACTGACGAGTTAGTGCCATGCATGTTGGCTTGCAAAAGAGTAGAGAGCTTCGCATCGACTACATCCACATCAGTCTGACACTCAGTCTGATACAGAGCGTCATGGCACAGGCCATCCTTGACCACAGCTCGATCCCGATTTCCAGGAGGGTCGCCATCGTCAAGTCGTTCAGCAAGGTCATCTGGATACAGAATGATCTGTTTGCTAGATGGTATGTCCGTGATGGAGAGGAGTTTCCGGATAATCCTGCTGTCGCCAGGATACAGGTGCCTCGGGGAAATGGTACTGCTGGTGTTGCCACCGGGACTACCGCGCCTGGTGCAGCACCCACTGCGGCTCCTGCACCTGCTGGGCCTTCTACTTGTCCTTTCAGTGGAATATCAAAAGAGATGGGGCTCAAGGTGGGACATTGAGATGGCGGATGAGGTCAAGGCAATTTCTTTTTTCTTTACTAATCATTGACGGGTATATGGATGAGTCTCTGCCACTGGTACTTCTTGTGTGTTTGTGATGGGCTGCAAACGATTAGGGTCTTACTATAGCTTTCTGCCCAAGTCGAAAAACATTCAAATGAATTGGCTTCCTGTCTTGCATCTTCGGCTAGAACTTGTGAAGCCCATCAGTCTGCAGCCGCACTGCTATTGGAGTCCTCAACATCTTGTCACTGTAACATGGATCTTCTGCTGAAATGCATGCAGAGTACGAGAATAAACAATACCAAGTTCCTTGGGTGTTCATGGAGGAAAACGTGAATGGATTCGTTGAATGTTGTAGTCAGCATTGAACGCGACCTACCGTCGCTTATGCTATGCTGCAAGGTAATGATGCCAATATTACCCACATGTGCCCACCAGATGTCCACTTACAGGCTTGAAATAGGGGCAATACGTCTCAGGTAGCTCTCAAAGGCTAGAGGATCGCTGGACCCGCAGGAGCATGTGCCTTCTTTGACATACTCGGCAGGGGAATAAAAGTCAAGATCCCTATTGGAATCCGTTTCACCTCTATCTTGACTATGGTCAAAGACATATTCGATTCAAGAAATTCATATCTAAAAAATGAACAAACATGTATTTTGGCCCTCGGGTCCTACATGCCCGCTTCCTAACCTTGAACCTCAGCCATGGGCTCCTTCAGACATTACAGCCACATTAATCTTGGGTATTTGATTCAAGGACAACGTAACAATCCACTAAGCCGTACCAAAATCTCATCTCCTGAGACGCCCTGTCATCTTCGGCTTGAGATCGAAGCCTCTGCTACCCATCCCGCTTCGCTGGCAGCTCAGGCACTGTTGGCCCAGAATACGCCAGTTCAGCCGGCCGTGATTCGTGATGAAGCTCGCTGACAGGAGGCGGAAACTGATTGTGTTGTGGCGGCAGCTCCGCAGGTACTTGACCGACTTGGTATGTCGAGTCGTAGCTGTATCCCCCTTGATGAGTTTGCTGTGGCGGCTCTTTTGCCACCTCCAGTCCAGCATTGTCCTCTGGTGCAGGTGCGGCAGAAGCTGCTTTCAAGGCCTTGATCTCTTTGTTCTTCTTCATGAAAAGCCAAATGAGACCGGCAACAAGGGCAGCGCCAAAAGCAGCGCCGATGCCAATGCCAGCCTTGGCCCCTGCCTTCAGGCCTTTGGAGGAGGATGAGCTCGATGAGTTGTTGTCGTTAGAGTCGTTGCCGCTGCTAGAGTTTGAATCGGAGCCCTGGTTACCTGAGTTTGAGTCGGAAGCTTGGTTGGGCTTTGATACTGTTCTTTGTGGAGTCCCGCCATCCGAGGTCTGAGTGGCATCGTCGTTGCTGGAACCAGTTGGTTGATTGTTTTCTGAGGTGCTAGTCTCGGCTGGACTCGGCTCTGCTATAATTCCCGAGCCTTGTGCTTGACGTGCCTCAACAGTCCATCTGGGTGATATTGCCGACTTTCCTGATGTATCATTGATTTGAAAGGCGTACTCAGAGTCTCCAAGAATTTCAGAGAGATGCTCTGGTACCCGGAAGACGAGAGAACTCTCTGTGTTGCCGGCTGGGAGTTATTTAGCTAATGGGCAACAAGCATGGTATAATACTTACAAGCTACCTTCCATAGAGACTGCCATTTGTCTTCGGCGCGTCTCACAAGAGTTACCGAGACTGGCCCATCATGGCCATCCCACTCGATGGTGAAAGGCTGATCACGCGTGACGTGCCAGTTCCTCGTCACCCAGGTGATGCCATTTTCCTGCGGTTTGTCTAGGTTCTCTGTGCCGGTTCCGATGGAGAAGGCCGATAAGATATAGGTGAGTGATGAGCCGAGGAGCATTGTGGCTGACGAGAACTACCACAGAATCTCATACAAGATCCTGTGACTTTTGAAGCTCTTGAATTTTCTTGTTTGCAATCAACAAGGCAACACTCGAGATGCCCTGTGACGTGGGGTGAGGCATCTTTATTTGTTGGCTAGACTACGCCTCACCATGTCGCTTGGGGCATGGTGCAGATGCGAGGGTTGCATAGTCTGATATTCATGCCCCTCTGATTTGCTCATGCCGAAGATGGCGCTCAAATTGACCCTTGGTAAATTACCATTTATTCCCTTCATATTACGGGGGTACGTTTTGAAGCTCAGTAAGATCGGCCTAACTCGTGGCCGACTCATCACTATCGGATGAATGAGCTCCTTATGAAAATAAGCTTAATTACAGGGAGACGGGAATAAAGGTGAGAGGGTCCAATTTAAAACGGTTATCTGATCAAGTGGATGACGGATGGGTGTCATAGCCACCGTTGTACCTACTTCTATTTACTAAGGGGGTGGTTCTTGAATAATCATGATCCGGGAATTCATTAATTCGTATTTGAAACTCCCAAAAAGGCTCTGTTAAACAATTTCCTTGGCCATTTGCTTGAGCTTCTCCCACAAAAGAGTAAACAGTTCCTTGATGAACCTGACTAGGTCAAACTTGGGCTTCCACACAATCTCCCAATTAATCTCCTCCCCTAATATGGTCCCCTCAATCTTGACTCTCGGAGGCGGTCCACCTTCATCAGGATGAACCAGGCTCCGGACTGATCCTGAAAACTCAACCTTTCGAATGTTGAACGTGATCTTGGCGTGATCTGTTGCCCACTTGGCTAGATCCAGTTGCATCTCGACAGCATCCTCAGCGAGCTCAACAGCGTGTCGGGCCAGGTTTAGTTCCTTTGTGTTTTCCTTCGCAAATTGGACTCCCTTCATCGCTGTTTCGAAGCCGATGAATTCAACGCAACCCGACAGCTCATCGACAGCCTTCTGTGCCGTGTCGAGAAGTGCCTGGGTTACTCTCTCGCCCTCTGCAAGACCACGCTTGGCAAGCTCAAACAACTTCAACTCGTCACTCGCCGTCTCTGCAAATCTTAGCCCCTCGATAGCTCCCTGGATCAAGACCTGCTGCGTATTGTTCACCTCGGTAAACGACTGCTTTGCAAGGTTCAGTCCCGGCGTAAGCACACGCTGGGCTGTTTGTAACGCCAGTTCAACTGTCCGGACCGCGCCTTCGCTCTGGATGTACTCGGAGGTGAGGCGAGCGCCCTTGGCTTCTTCCAGATACCGCTCGTATAGTTTGAGACCTTGGTCAGCTGTGAAGAGAAGACCCTCCGCGGTGGCAATCTGGCCTCTATACTCCCACTTGTCCAACCAATCCGCCGCATCGCGTTGTCGCTCCAGTCTCCATATAAGGTCCTTTAGTTGTTGTCTTTCTCTCTTGGCTTGGTCGACCTCTGCCTGTTTGTTTGCAATGTCGTTTGTAACAATCTCAGCTCTCCGTAGGAACTCGGCTCGAGCGGCCTGTACTCCAGTCTGAGCTACACGGACACCATCGTCTAGTTCGCGTTGCTTCAAGTCGACGGCAGCTTGAGCGACGAGGATAGCATTGGCTGCATTAGCGCGAACCTGTTCTAGTTCGTTTTGCTTCTGCCTGATGAGATTCTTAAAGTCGCGCTCTGCTTCGTCAACCTTGCCCTGCAAACGCTTTCTCTCTGCCGCAGCTGACGCGCTGGCCTTTACAAAGTCGCTGTCAACCTGAGCCTTCTTGGCGAGCCAGACTGCTTTGGCGATCTCGAGTTTCTTGATTGCGTCATCGCAACCAGCCTTGAAGACAGCTTCTTTAGCTTCCATGTCGTGCTTGACTATTTCAAAGCCCTCTTTGGCGGCTTCGTGGGCGGCTGATATCTGTTGGTCGAGCTGGGCTGTGACATAGTCGATGACACCCTGTTCCATCAGCCCGTACATGGTAAAATCGGCATTTGCCCATGTCGTGTAGTTCTTGACGTCGATAGCGCCCTTAAGCTGTGCTTCCAGTTTGAGTAGGAAGAGGTCGGACAACTTGAGATGGACAAAGAAGTCAAATGTTGTCTTTGGAAGCAGACCCACGTCCAAGTGCAGGGCTGCAGACGCTCCCCAGATATCCACTGCCCCGTCGATCAAGATCTTTTGCGACTGAGCCGAGAACTCAATATCGACAATTGGATCAGGTTTAGTGGCGCCTCGAACAGTCAATGGACCAAGAGAGAATTGCTCGATTGTGGCCATAACCTTGTCAGCCTTGCCCAGTGTGCAGTCAAACTGAGCTCGTTTCCCGAATAGTTTCAGGTCGCCCTTTGCTGAGATTCCTGGAGGATATACATCTTTTCCAATAGTGGTTCCAGTCGAAAAGTACATATCCAGTTTGATAAAGTGCAAGAGATCATCTGCAACCGTGGGCAGCTCTCGATCTGCGACCAGGACGCAAAGGTCATGAGATCTGACACGCCGAGATCCTCGACAAAAATCCACAGAAGCTGTTCTTTAAGGTTTTGGCTGAATTTGAAGGTGGCACCGGCCGTCTTGGATCCTATTGCCAGCTGACCCCCAAAGGCAAGACTGCCCAGGGTACCAGAGGTAATAAAAGTCGAATAGAGAATACCAATCTCCATGACGCAGGTTTTGATAACGACATTCTTTCCAGCGTCGAACGGGTTGACCCATGGCGTAAGCATCTTTGCAGATGCCGTTGCCGAGAGCAGATCCGCACCGAGCCCAAGTTCAAGCTGCAAAGGCATGTCATTTGGTTGTCCATCCACTCGAAAGTTCAATACAGCCGAAATCATCAACTTGGGGCTGGGGACTCCTGGACCAGCCAGAATGCTCAGCTCGATCGGACCTGTGCAGATAGTATCGCTGAATCGGATGCTACGCGCAGCTGGAAGCGATATGCTAAGCGCAAAGGCGCCGTTGGTATAGGCAGCCCGTAGAATCATGCCTTGACGCTCCCGCCAAGAAGTGCCTCTATAGCCGCGATGCCGTCGATGCTAGCGCATAGTTGTACGCCCTTGACAATGTTGAATGGGACACCCTGAAGGGTCGCAGCAGCTGCATCACGGCTGGAGGCAATGAGCGCGAGACGTTTGAGAGATATATCGAGCATTGAGTTGCCCTTGAGGGCTGGGACGAGTCGAGAAGTAGATAAGTCGCCTGATACTTCGCCATAAACCGTCCACGCCCAACCAAGCTTGGCGTGCTTCTCGGTGAACAAGGCGACACGGGCGTCAATGCCGTGGAAGCTGACGTCGCCTGAAATGCTGACTTTTGTCGAACGTGCACTCGCCCCTTTCATCTTGCTGGCGATGAATACGTCAAAGCCCGCCTCTCGGATGACAAGGTCCCAGTCGTCAAAAGCAATATCACCGATGGCGCCGCGGACCTCGATGCCATCTTTCGAAAGTGTGAGGGACCCTCAGACAGATGCATGACCGTTGATAGTCACGACGCCATATAGCGACAGCTCCGTGGAGGAAATGGTTAGTGACATGGCGTCAAATGTCACGTCGTAGTCAAAAACGTCGAGATGTACTTTAGTGAGCTCGTAAAAAACCTCGCCCACATCCTGGAGAGTCAAGTTGCCAAGGAAGACGGAAAGCTCCATGTGATCTTACTCTTTGCGTTAGTAACTGTGAGATGAATCTGTCGTCGGGTGGAAGGCACTCACCCTTACTATAAAAGCCGCGAACCTGCATCATTGCGTTCCGAAGCTGCATGACAGCGGTAACATCAACGACAGCTTGCTGCTCTTTGGATCGCTGCCGTCGAGCCGGCTGATGAGCATGACTTCGGAGAGCTGATGCCTGTTAGCAGGGGCATAGTTCTAGGTTTCCAGGATCAATATTAATCTCACTGCAAGCCCCTCGATGCCCATTACATTCACCCAATCCTCATTTTTGAGACACAGCTCCAGTTCCCAAACTGATAGTATCTTTCGCAGCCTGTAGTCAACCTGCAGCGGTACAACAGACCTTGGCATCGTGACGTGTAAATGGCCAAAGAATCCAAAGCCAAAGTGCCACTTCATCTTTTCAGTCTGCGTGTCGTACAGTCGAGTGCCTAGCAGCTCAACTCCATTCTCACGAAACTCGAGAATGTCAAAAATGTTGAGGCTCACATTTCGAAGCGTGCCTCGGAGCATAAGGGCCTCCAGGGACTCGATCCGGTCAAACGCTCGGTCTCGGCCAAGCCATGCTGAGAAACGAATGCCAGGCTCCTTTTGGCGGAAAAAGTCCCGAAGGAAGTCTGTTACAGGCTGCAATGCACCCGTGAAGACGAGATCAGTCTCAAAAAAGAGTCCCCGTTCGTCTAACAGCCCATTGGTGGTCTCCACGAAGCCGAGTTTGGGATCAACAAGTTGGATAACATCCCAGTCGCTGCCGGCGAGTGTTGGCACCAAGGTACCGAGTGAGAGCTTCTCGGTTCCGGTAAGGGGGACAATCTCGGTGTAAGGTTGCAAATGCAGAGCCTTGGTAGTGGCAGCACTCTGGTAGATGTAAATTTTGGCAGGAACGAATCTCAGTAGCTTCGTATCGCTCACGAAGGCGACACCGGCCGTTGGTGATTTGGCAAGTGGGCTCTGTTTGCCGAGAACATCTGATGGCGTTGGAAGACTCAAATCTTTCTCCGTATTCAAGGCAGGGAGGGGAAGTTCCTCGCCGTGAGCGCCTACGAGAGCTTGGCGAATGTTGTAGACTTGGAGTCCGCCAATCTCGAGCGGTTCTTCATCGTTGTCTTCTGGTTCCACGAGAGTTGACTCGGTCGATAATCTGAGGCGCTCGGCCGGTGGGCCGCCATCTGCTGACGATGGCGGCCTGGGGCGTTTGGGCCCAGAGTCGTTGGATGTGAGGTCTGGCTTTAGAACCTTGGCTGGTACAAGAAGGTCCTCTGATGTTGAGGGTCTCTGACGTTTCAACGAGGGCTGTCGAGGCTCGTCCATTGTGGCTCCAGATTCTAGTCAAGGACTGCTAGAGTTGACTGCAGAGAATGTACTGCGACTAGGCGAGCGAAATTACACGTTTATGTGACAAGAGAAGGAATAATAGCTCCGGTGCACCAGAATAGACGAGTTCGAAACTGGTCAACTAATCTACAGCCAATGAGTGGTCAAAGAACGAGCGACGCGCAATGCTGCATCCCTTAGTCTAGCGAGCTGAGCAACTATTGACAGACTATCTAGTGATATCAACGCTTACGAGCCGCCACGTCGATAGTCTTGAACCCCAGCTGCTCTTATTTGCGCTACTTTTCCGAGACAAACGCAATTCAGCTTGCATCGCGACTTCAGACCAGCCCATTTCCTGCCCTGTTCGCCGTCGTAACCGCTTTGACCAGCTCGATCCCGGACCGAACCGAGACATTTGCCCCTTGGAGACAGTCTAGACTCTCTTGGACCCTGAATACGGGGAAACCTCTATTTGCTCAATTCTAGTAATGGTCTTGGACGCCTCTGGGAAGGCCAGCGCAGTTCTTCAACACTTCCGTTCAACTGCCCCAAACACCACCACCAGTCAACATGGCGACCGGCACCAGGCGAAGGTTCCAACTGATGGTTCCAAATGAGGACCTTGTCCCCAAGACAGAGAATGTTATCTTTGAGTACAAACCAAGCCATCCTGCGTTGCAACTGGACAAAGCAATTTCTATAGGCCTTGGCTTGAAGAAGCCCAAGGGCGAGAGCTATGTGTACGCTCCAGAGCCAGCTCAGGTTTCGGAGACGGCCTACTACTTACAAGTTGTACCTAGAGACTTTACCCAGCTCTTCAAGTGCAAAGAGAGGACCAGCAACTCTTCGGTCTTTGTCTCTGTGTCGCTCGTCAAGGATCTCATCAGCGGAGAGGATAAGGACTGGGTCAAAAAGTGCCCGCAAGTCATCTCATCACCTACGGTGTAGTGCAGATTGTTACTGACAACGCAACTAGGACCAACTTTTCTATCGACATGAATGCGGCGGCAGAAAAGAGCTGGCTACAGGAGACGAAGTCCTCAGGTGCTCAAGAAGCACGGCTGACGCATTTTGACGTGCGCGTGAGAGACAAGAACGGCAAAATGACTGAGGAGACGCTCAAGGTCGGAGCTGACGGCTCCGCTGCATCATTTTGGTTGAGTTGGGTCAAGAAGAAATTTGCTGTGCCAGGCAAAGGCGGGAAGCCGCCTCGTTGTACCAACTTTGACCTCGTTGAGCCGTTGTATATCGTGCCGACTACGAAGGATCACCGCTTACTGACGATCTTGGAGGATTGCGTGGATTAAGTTAACCTGGAGAACGGCGGAGAGTACAGCCAAGGGAATATGGCCAGCGGTCCTCTCAAGCTCTCAGGACAAGCCCCTGACCCCTCAGACTACATGTTGGTATGTCTCTCTAGCCCGGCTCTTAATGGTTAAATCACCAGACGACTGATGCAACGGCCAGATGTCGGTCGATCCATTTGGCATCTTTAGAACCTACATCCATATCAAAGACTGGGATGCATGGATGACAAATGTCGGGTCCAAGGCTACCAGCAAGCCAAACTCGATCCGCGACTTCATCTTCAAGGGTACTCCAACTATGGACAAGTGCTACGATGGCATCGCGGAGGAATACGAAAAGCTTTTCGACGCCCAAGGAAACGGAAGTGGACCCGACAAACCGATTGCTCTCTCGAAAAAGCAAAAGGCGCAGGCTTTTTCAAAACGTTTCCAGGCTCGCTTCTCGCTGAAAGGCAACATTGAAGCAAAGGAAAATGCTGTTGGCCTGCAGGTGTATTTGGAGGCACAGAAAATCTTGGATGCTGTGAATAAGCGGACTGGCGAGGATAGTCAGAAGACGGTAATGGGCAACGTTTCAGCCCCGGAGGTGTGCACCCTTTTCTACGAGCATTTCCGCTTCTCACACTCGTAGCCACCAAGCAGGAACACCCCAACAGGATGCCTCGCATTCTACCTTCTGACGGGCAACTTTTGATCCGCACAAACGTCCCGGAGGTCGGTCTCGAGTACGATTACTGTGACTTGAAAGCTACTCGGAAGTACAAGAGAAAGATGTTCCCACTCTGGGATGAACAAAAGGCCCAGGCTCAGAGGAATGACTTTAAACAGGTACCTGGAGGTGCATTGTCCGACGCCGACATGCGCAAGGCTGCACAAGACTACTTTTTTATCGCGCATACCATCGAGTACTCGTTAGTGTTTGAGCATACGTCTCGTCTGCTCAAAAGACGCGGGTTCCATCAAAAGGTTTTCTTCTACCCCTTCTCCCGCCCGCTCCTACACAAGCTTGAGACGGACCTCGACCGGAAACTCATGGCCCACCTCTATCGGTCCGCGAAACAGGATCTCGTTGAAGATTGGAACGGCCTCGGGCCCATTAAAACTCCGAGGAGCAAGGCCACCAAGTCTAGGATGAAGGGCAAAGCGGGTGGTGGCAAGACAAACGCAAAGGCAGGCAGAAAGGCAGTGGACAAGAAGAATTGGACCAAGAGGGACTCGGAATCAAAGGTGTAGTTCTCCAACTTTGAAGGATACGGCGACTTTCGACTTAATAAACGATTTAAACTTGGGAGTTCTGGGGGAATTTGACAACTTTCAAGACATAAAGACGATTACAGATTTTGGGGACTTTGGCCCTACTGCGAAAGGGGATGACAGCGGCTTTGGAGATGGGGATGATAATGAGGAGGAGGATGGGGAAGAGGACGTGGAGAGTGGAGACAACGGGGGAACTAATAAAAGGATACTGTTGGGCAACAATCTGTACAATCGAATCAAGGTTTCGAATGTCCAAGGGAAGAAGGACCAAGAGAGGAAGTTGGGGGAATTGTAGGGACTGAGCCAGACTTGGAAGACAGACCTGGCAAAAGGATGTGCAACTGAAGTTGATAGATATTCGCTACTACACAAGATAGAGATGGTCGTCCTCCGGAAAGAAGGCACAGCAGACCCTAGGGTCAAGATCGCATATCGAGTCAAACTCAGAGTCGCACGAGAGTCAGGTTGAAATGATGCGAAGTGCAGTTGCATGCGGCCTTTTACAACGACCGTAGATAAAACCTCCTTGCTTAGTCTCGTCTACACGTTGCCCCGTTTTCCAAACTCCACAAAATCGCCGAGTTGTGGTTTCGGGCCGCATGTGGATATCGGCGTCGCAGAGCCGCATAGATAGTGACGAAAGGCGTCAGGGGGGGTTTTGCTATGCACGTGGGATTGATGAATTTGCGAGAATTTCTGGATCATGGCTGTGCTTCTTGTTGGTTCTCGAAGGATTCGGTTGCAGGTGAGCACGGTGTGATTATGCGGCTTCTTCACACCGACTGTCAGCTCAGGAACACGCAAACAAACTGTCAAATGACTTGACATGAGCATCGTTATCATGACCGTGTCATTTCAACGGACATCAACGGACATCCGTTGAAGACGGACCCCTGGTGGATGTCGGTCCGCCCGGGACGTTCGGTGCCAAACGATGTGGATAGACAACTTGTCTAATTGACCGAGTTTGCGCCATTCCAGTATCGCCTTCAGCTTCGAGACGCGCATCTGACAAGACGTTGCAGTAAATCTATCGGCAGATACGGCGTAGTGATCTCAAGAGATCAAGTCACACCACTACTCACCAAAAAAAAACCCGTATCTCAATTGTCAGTTGATCGATCATGGCAAACGCTGTCTTTTCGCGACTCCGAGTGTCGGTGCCTCGGGGTTAATGAGCGCGAAAAATGGTAGTCGGCCCGATGCTCGGTCAGTTCCAGTGGTGAATTCCAATGGGGCTGTGGATGAGGCGACAGCTGGAATGTGAAGGAAGAGAATGCGGACAAGATGATCATTCCAAGTAGACAAGAGGCTTCAAGGTCTGAGGAGGCGTCAAGATATATCTTTAAGATGATACTGTTCTTCTTAAATACCCGGCTTCAGGCAAAACTCGAAAAGAAACATCCCTCCTGTCAGCCCACGTTCGACAAGGGTCGCCACGCCAAGAGATAACAAAGAACAATCCTAGAAGAAAACAACTGGGGCCTCTCATCACATCACGTCCAATGACACGAGTGAAGTTGCGTCATCACTGCCGGGCCCGGCCTTGATTGCCGAGCTAGAGGCCTCTTCGGTAATAACGAAGAAAAAAACTCTGTTCCAAACGCAGATCATCTGGATTCACTTTTTGGCCCATCTCGCTTCTCTCGTGATCAGATCCAGTGACGTGATGAGCCTCAGCTCCCTCTAGGCCGAGAGTGCCGACCACCCCCAGGAACCACCGACCGGCGTTTCCAACTGCAGGCATGATACAAGCATCTCCGTCATCTCGTGACGGACCCGTAGATTCTGCTTAGTCGTGCCGTCGTTCGGTGCCCACGATGGCCAGATGGGATAGGGAGGTCCACAAAAATGGCATCCAAAAGGCAGACCTTCGCTTCTTGTTTTGCGATGCATTGTGTTCAACACTCATCATTGATAACCATTGATTACTATTACACATCTTTTATATCACAGCAAACATGAAGTTCTTTAAACGCCACGAACAGGCGGGTGAGGAGCAACACCTAGAGAGGAAGCACACCACCACCAACGATGCGGCTGAGCAAAAGATTACCTTCCTTGCCTGCTTCTTGGGTCTTGTTGCCTCCATTGGTGGCTTCAAGTTTGGTTATGTCAGGTATGTACAGGAACTATCACTTGCAATTGATCCTTCTAACTGTTATCAGTGGCCAGATTTCCGGCTTCTTCTTGATGGACGACTACTCCCGCCGCTTCGGAGAACTACAAGACGATGGAACATACGACTTTAGTGCTGTCCGCCAGGGAACAATCGTCGGTCTGCTCAGTGCTGGCTGTCTGGTTGGATCTCTTATCGCCGGAAACCTCGCCGACTCTATTGGCCGTCGCCTTACCATCTCCCTCACAGCTCTGTCGACCTGCGTTGGTACCATTATCGAAATCTCGTCGACTTCACACTGGGTTCAATTCGCCATCGGTCGACTTGTTACAGGCTTTGGAATTGGGTCTCTTTCTGTCGTGGTGCCCATGTACCAGAGTGAGAGTTCTCCTGCCATCATTCGAGGTATCCTCGTTTCGACATATCAGCTCTTTATCACGCTGGGTATCTGGACTGCCGAGATGGTCAACTGGGGTACTGAAGCCAAGGGCAACTCTGCATCTTGGAGAATCCCCAACGGTCTCTCCTTCTTGTGGTCTCTGATCCTCGGTGCTGGTATTCTGTTCCTTCCTGAGAGTCCTCGATATGCTTATCGCAAGGGTCGCGAGGAGGAAGCTCGAAACACCATTGCTCGACTTGCTGGTCTTGAGCCCAATGCTCCCAGTGTCAACCGCCAGATTTCTGATATCCAGGAGAAGCTTGACGAAGAGCGAGCTTTGCCTGATACAAGATGGCATGAGATCTTCACAGGCCCCCGTATGCTTTACCGTACTACGCTTGGCATTGTTCTTCAGGCTGGTCAGCAGCTTACCGGCATCAACTTTTTCTTCGTAAGTTCCCTCAACCCTGATTCATAGAGAAATGCTTACAGATATAGTACTTTGGCACCACCATCTTTGCCTCTACTGGTCTGAGCAACAGTTACGTCACCCAGCTCATTCTCGGATCCGTCAACTGCGCCTGTACATTCGCCGGTCTCTATGTCGTGCAAAAGTGTGGTCGTCGTATGGCTCTCATGGTTGGCGGTGCCTGGATGATGATGTGTTTCTTGTAAGTCAAGCCTAAGCCTCGACCTGTTCCATAATATCTCTAACAAGTATCAGCGTCTACGCCTTTGTCGGACACTTCGCCCTCGACAGTGAAGATCCCCTCAACACTCCCGCAGCTGGTGCTGTTCTCGTCACCTTCTCTTGCCTGGCTATTGCTGCGTTCGCCACCACCTGGGGCCCTCTTGTCTGGGCTGTAGTTGCCGAACTGTATCCTTCGCAGTATCGTGGCCGATGCATGGCTCTCGCTACTGCCGCCAACTGGCTCTGGAACTTTCTCATCTCTTTCTTGTAAGTCCCTATGCCACCTCGCTAAAGCTGCTTACTAACTTTACCAGCACCCGCTTCATCGTTGACGCCATTGACTACTTCTACGGCCTCGTCTTTGCAGGATGTTGTGCCGTTCTTGTCCTCATTGTCTTCTTCTTCCTTATTGAGTCCAAGGACCGTACCCTGGAGGAGATTGACACCATGTACGTGATGCACGTCAACCCCATCACCTCGAGCAAGTGGGACGGAAACACCCATAGCAACAAGGGCCGTGGAGGTCAGACGGATGAGGAGCATTCTTCTTAGAGCTGCTTGCGTGTCATTTGAAGCATCCGGTCTGCGAATAGAGGTGTAAAATGATGTATAGAATGTAGATACTGTTAGATATGGACATAGAAGTGACCTATTTACACTCATAAATCTCTCATGTGCCAGTGTCCACCGTTTTATACTTGGCCTGATCGGTCTCTGGTATCTAATCTAATCTCGTGGATAAGACCATCTGTGAAATCGCCGCCAAGAACCGGGGTTCTCATCGGCATTTTGTTGCTTGGCGGGCCCGACAATGCGGACGAGTTCATAGAACAATAAGTGGAGTCTAGACGACAGGTCATAGATTTCGAGGGAACGTGTGATGGAAATGGCGGTATGAGGCGTATGAGCATCGAGAATGCCATTCTTTAGTAATGGATAGCTTGGATACTACCTGGATGTGTCATGCATGCTACAAGGTGAGGTGAGAACTGCATGTTCTCAAGGGTAGGCTTTATGCAAACTCCCAACGGAGAGAGGAATATGTCTGCTCAGGTTTGAACGATGTATGGATCCTTCAGTTCTACCGTAAAGACTCAGGAAAT